>ONZH01010825.1:0-156069 GCA_900303285.1 Rhinella marina | reverse complement strand
CACTATTTTTCCCGATGTGCCGTCCCATCCCTACACCAGCACGTGTCACAGAACATCATCCGTGCCCTGACCAACGCTGTTTCTGAGAAGGTCCACCTAACCACGGACACGTGGACAAGTGCTGCCGGGCAGGGACACTATATCTCACTGACGGCACATTGGGTTAACTTGGTGGAGGCTGGGACCGAGTCTGACCCTGGGGCCGCTCATGTACTGCCCACACCGAGGATTGCGGGGCCTACCTCGGTCACGGTCTCTCAGACGTACTATGCCTCCTCCTCCGACCCCTCCTCCTCCGAATTACCATCCGTGGGCACGGCGCCTTCAGTCGGTAGCTCTAGGCGCAGCAGCAGTGCCGTGGGTAAGCGCCAGCAGGCGGTGCTCAAACTGCTGAGCTTAGGTGACAAAAGGCACACCGCCCAAGAGCTGTTACAGGGCATCACGGCGCAGACCGATCTGTGGCTGGCACCGCTGAACCTCAAGCCAGGCATGGTTGTGTGTGACAACGGGCGTAACCTGGTGGCGGCTCTGCAACTCGGCAGACTGACACATGTGCCATGCCTGGCCCACGTGTTCAATCTAATAGTTCAGCGGTTCCTCAAGACATACCCCAATCTGTCTGATTTGCTCACCAAGGTGCGCCGCATCTGTGCGCATTTCCGCAAGTCGACCACAGATGCTGCCTACAACTGCCCGCCATTATCAGCCTCACCATCCTGCTGCTTTGCCTGTTGCCTGTTGAAAAACTCACTGCTCAGCATGAAGTCGGATGCTTTGCGCTTGTCACAAGAGTCGGTGGAGGAAGATACGTCGCTTGATAGCCAGAGCACCCTCCGGTCTGTTTCTCAGCGCGTATCGGAGGAGGGGGATGAGGATGAGGAGGAAGAGGAGGAGAGTGTCGGCAAGACAGAAGAGGGTACCAGTGCTCAGTCCTTAACTCTTGAGCGTGTATGGGCTGAAGAGGAGGACTTGGAGGAGGAGGAGGAAATGGAGAGTCAGGCCAGTGAGGAGAGGGAATTCTTGCGTGTTGGGACTCTGGCGCACATGGCAGACTTCATGTTAGGCTGCCTATCCCGTGACCCTCGCGTTAGAAGCATTTTTTCAAACACCGATTACTGGGTGTTAACTCTCCTGGACCCACGGTACAAGCAGAACCTTTCCACTCTCATCCCTGTAGAGAAAAGGAGTATGAGAGTGAATCAATATCAACAGGCCCTGGTGCACAAGCTGAAACAATCCTTCCCATCTGACGCCGCTAGCGGCAGAGGGCGTGGTTCTGTGGGCCAAGTAGCGGGGGAGAGGAGGCGAGCAGGCAGCTTGTCCAGCACTGGCAGGGGAACGCTCTCCAAGGCCTTTGCCAGTTTTATGTCACCCCAGCAAGACACTGTCACCTGTCCCCAGTCTAGGCAGAGTAGGGGGGAGCTGTACAGAAAAATGGTGAGGGAGTACCTAGCTTACCATACCAACGTCCGGACCGATCACTCTGCTCCATACAACTACTGGGTTTCAAAGCTGGACACGTGGCCTGAACTGGCGCTGTACGCCTTGGAGGTGCTGGCCTGCCCTGCCGCTAGCGTGTTGTCAGAGCGGGTATTCAGTGCAGCTGGTGGCGTCATCACCGATAAGTGTACACGCCTGTCAACTGACAGCGCTGACAGGCTGACGCTTATTAAAATGAACAAAGCCTGGATTTCACCGGAATTCAAATCTCCTCCGTGGGAAAGCAGCTAAGGATTAACATTACTTATGTATCCGATTCCTCTTCTCTACTCCTCCTACTCCTCCTCCTCCTTGTCGTCTTTGCCTAACGCTGACCCAAAAAACGCCTTATTTTGTAGAGGTCCAACTGGCACTCTTTTACCACAATTTTTCCGGAGGTCCACCTACAGGCCCTCTCTCTAAACAATTTTTCCGGAGGTCCACCTACAGGCCCTCTCTCCAAACAATTTTTCCGGAGGTCCACCTACAGGCCCTCTCTCTAAACAATTTTTCCGGAGGTTCACCTACAGGCCCTCTCTCTGAACAATTTTTCCGGAGGTCCACCTACAGGCCCTCTCTCTAAACAATTTTTTTCCGGAGGTCACCTACAGGCCCTCTCTCTGAACAATTTTTCCGGAGATCCACCTACAGGCCCTCTCTCTGAACATAAATTTTCCGGAGGTCCACCTACAGTCCCTCTCTCTAAACAATTTTTCCGGAGGTCCACCTACAGGCCCTCTCTCTGAACAATTTTTCCAGAGGTCCACCTACAGGACCTCTCTCTAAACAATTTTTCCGGAGGTCCACCTACAGGCCCTCTCTCTGAACAATTTTTCCGGAGGTCCACCTACAGGCCCTCTCTCCAAACAATTTTTCTGGAGGTCCACCTACAGGCCCTCTCTCTAAACAATTTTTCCGGAGGGCCCCCTACAGGCCCTCTCTCCAAACTATTTTTCCGCAGTGTCAACTACAGACAGTGTAAAACAATGTTTCAGGAGCATCAAACAGACAGTCCAAAACAATTTTTCAGGAGGCGCAAGTTCCGACATTTAAAAAAAAAATATTTTGCTGAGGGTAGACTTTATGTACTCCGAAAAGAGAAAAAATTTTGGAGGGTCAACAAAAGCCATTTCACTGCATTCTCAGTCGGACAAAGTCATTGGTGGTGTAACCGCCATGCTGTGTCAGGCTAAATTTTTGGGTGCTTCACCAGCTACCGCATACTAACTCAGTCACTCTGTTGTCACCGCCACCATACAGGGCCACAAAAATGTTTATGTGGTTCGCCTGCTACCGCAGTGTCACTTGCTCACTCTGTTGTCACCACCATAGTGGTTTGCACTATAGCAGCCCAAGTCTGCACATTCCCCTTTTTATCTCCAAGTGATCTATACTGCACGTCACGTAAAAAAATAGGTTCTTTTGCTCTCAGTGATACAAATCCATTTAATAAAATCCTTTCTTTCTCTTTAACTGATCTATACTGAACGTCACTTTTAAAAATATGTCTTTTTCCTCTCTTTCTCTCTCTCCAAACTATTTTTCCGGATAGGTGCCGTATACGGTATTAAACTGAGAAGAATACATACAACACATGCCCCACTTGATCAATTTCATAGTTGACAACTGTACCGGTTGATGCTAAATTTTTAAGTTGGGGTCCTGCGTCGTCATTCAAACTCCATCCGGCTGTTGTCACCACCACACACGCTAGCCAAGGGGGCACTCCTCTGGCTCTTCCAGCTCAACCTCCTTCCCCCCAGCCTGCCCCCCACCTACAGGCCCTCTCTCCAAACAATTTACCCGGATAGGGGACGTATTAGATTTTGAACTGATTTTTTTTGGTTGTTCTTTTAATTGGCTCCTGACCTGTGATAGGCAGAGCATGGACACGTCCCCTTAGCTGCAGTAGAAAAGACACTCCCCTGGCCAAAGCAAGCTCTTTTTTCTTTTCCGTGTTCGAAACATCCATGAAATATATGGTCCCAAGATAGGGGACGTATACGATTTTAAACTTAGAAGATTCGATACCACACATGCCCCATTAGTTCAAGCTCAATGTTGACAGCCGTACCAGTTGATGCCAAATTTTTAAGTGGGGGTTCCACCACTACCAGCCTAACCACCACCAGCATGCGCAGGTATACGAGTGCTAAACACTATGGAACCAAGGCCATCCGTTCCTCTCATGCGGGTCCCACCACTGCTCCTTCCCCTGTGTCACTCGCTGCCTCTGCGAGTCAACCCCCAGCCCAGGACCCCGGCACGAGCGCCTCCCGCCGGAAAACCACCCCTTCGCCTCCATGATCCTCCACACTGTCCACCAATGTGTCCCTGCGCAACGTTCAGCTCTTATTACAGCAGACGTTGGAGCGCAAGCAGAAAAAAAGTTCAGCCCACCTACATGCACAAGCCCTCAACGTCCACATACAGGGCCACGCTAAATTTTTAATGTGCTCTACCTGCTACTGTCGTGTAGCTCGGTCACTCTGACCGAGTCTGACCCTGGGGCCGCTCATGTACTGCCCACTTGGAGGATTGCGGGGCCTACCTCGGTCACGGTTTCTCAGACTTACTATGCCTCTTCCTCCAACCCCTCCTCCTTCGAATTACCATCCGTGCTTCACCTCCTCCTACCTCAGTCTAACTCGGTCACTCTGTTGTCACCGCCATGCTGCGTCAGGCTAAATTTTTCGGTGGCTCACCTGCTACCTCATCTAACTTGGTCACTTGTTGGTGTCACCACCATGCTGTGTCAGGCTTATGACTGCATCGTGTGGCTGGGGATAGGAGAGCAGTGCCAGCATGGGCATGGGTGATGGACCTTCGTTGCACCTAGTTGGGTGCTTCCCTAACATGTGATGGGCATGTGCCTCGCCTTTCTTGGTCTGGGTGAGCAAAATTGCCATGAGGGTAACCACCAGGCTGTTGCCTAAGAATTTGGGGTAATGGTGGGATTAGGCAGCCTCAGAGGCATCCATGCATGCTGCCCCTGCTGTTTCCTGTCCATTTCCGTGGTGTTTCCATCATTTTCTGAGGTATCCAGGTTTTCACCCAGCCTTCCCTAGGCAGAGCCTTGGTCCCCTGCAAAAAATGCTCGAGTCTCCCAATGACTTCAATGGGGTTCGTTACTCGAAACGAGCACCCGAGCATCGGGAAAAGTTCGTCTCGAATAACGAGCACCCGAGCATTTTAGTGCTCGCTCATCTCTAAAAATAACATATTTGATATCCCAGTAACTGAAGCAGTCGTACAATACAGTGAATACATTACGTATGGGGATTGCTAGATGTCGGAAATAAATACGGCAACATTGTTTTTTTTTTTTTAATTCTTCATTTAAACAATAAAAGTTTATCAATTAAAGCATATTTGT
Source organism: Rhinella marina (assembly GCA_900303285.1). Taxonomy (NCBI): domain Eukaryota; kingdom Metazoa; phylum Chordata; class Amphibia; order Anura; family Bufonidae; genus Rhinella; species Rhinella marina. The sequence continues at coordinate 151,214 of ONZH01010825.1, read as the reverse complement.
GTTAATGGAAAATAGCACGTATAATGCATCCAACCAGTGATATCACCATTTTCAGTTCCATTCCCCATCATAATTATAGGACGGTGTCATCAGAAACCTATTGTTCAACATTGTTCAGTATTTTTAAAGATTTTTAGTGATGTTGGTTTTAATTTTAAAACCTGTAGTTTTCACACTGGCCACTAAGACCAGACTATAGGCTACCACTTCTTGCTCTGTACAGATCAATTTACTGTAGTTATCTGTAGTTATTACAGTCAGGACTAAAATGACAAATATCACCTTTTTAAACAGATAACGCAGGGTCCACCATTCCCAGTAGGTGATATCGCAGCTTGTCTACTCCCTCCTGACCTCTGCACAGATCACAGACCGTGCCTAGAAAACTCTCCCATAGAAGTCAATGAGGTCCCCTCCTGACCATTGTGTCTATGGCCCATGGGGCTGCAGTAAAGCAATTGTTTAAATGCCTTCTAAATGCTGTCAAAGGGTTATTCTCATCTCAGTCAAGGGGGGCATATTGCTAGGATATGCCTGTATTGTCTGATAGGTGCGGGTCCCAGTGGAGCCCCAAAAGTGGTGGACTGCGCTGGCTCAGCTATTTCCATTGGGCCCATAGAAGTAAATGAGAGCGGTGGCCGGTCATGCGCAATGCGCTCCCATTGACATCTATGGGGAGAGCGCTTGGTGGTGGCTGGACCAGAGTCCTCCAGGCACCACTTTGCAGGGCTCCGTTCCCAATATAGGTGTGGGGCCCGCACCTATAAGACAATGGGGGCATATCCTATTGGTGCTGGTGTCAGACTGTTCAGGGACCTCTCCCCTCCCCAAATGTTTATTGCAGAGTGCTTGTAGGAGTGATAGAGGAGCAACATAATTATATGAAAAGATGCTCCAGAATAGTTATTGCATAGGGAATGCAAGTAAGGATATCAGGAGAGGTGACAAGTCTTCGTTAAAGTTGTCCCACAAAAAATCTTCCACAGTTTACAAACCAGCACGTGGATCTGAACACTTTTTTAATTGCATGTAACTAAAAATTTATTATAGCTATTGAATTATTCAATGAAATCTATCTATATAGCGCCACCTGCTGTTTACTCTTTTTCTAATTTCTCTGTCCGGCTCATTGAGACAAAAATAAATTCTCAGTTCCATCCTTCAACTGACACTAGCTGCAGCAAACAGGACACCCCCCCTAAACTGCAGAACGATGGGAGCAATGAATGGGGAGATCTCTGGATCCATGTGAGGTACAGGGATGGTTCTAGAAAGAGACTGCCATGTACTAGATTATCTACGATTTTCATTTTTTGTATTATTCATGGGGTAACCCCTTTCAGTAAATTCGGGCCCTATAGTGAGGTGCAGTTCTGTGATCTTCTATTTCAGCTTCTGCATGAAATTTTACTTGGACTTTCCTGCAGTATAACATATCACATTATTCTTTTGCATTGGAGTGAGAACTTAAAATGGCTTCTTGGCTCGTTATTTTAATTTTCTTTTGAACACTGCGTCCAACACCTGATACAACCGGGCTAAAATGGGTCGAGCGGTCGCTGTCACTACCTGTCCTGTGGATATGAGAAGGTAACCAGGGCCCAGTGGCTAAGAAGAATGTGCGAGCTAAACCAGAAAAGAGAGAGAAAGAAGAAAAAAAAAAAGACTGACTGTAAAAGAGAGTCTTGTGTTCCGGAATCGTCTCCGCGTCTGCCAGGGGATAACCACTCTTAACCAACACATCGCAGCTGCCAATATGGGAGGGCTGTTATGCGGCTGCCACATAAGCACGTCTCTGCCAGGCTACAGCTCAGAAGGCAGCCCATTAAAAATCTATGGGGGAAAGAGAGTCGGTCCCCACATTATTCCAGGAATTATTACAACCGCCCACACAATCCCAGAACTAACACCGGGAGCTAATGTTACATAACTCTATCAATAGGAATAGTCTGCAGCGTAAAAGCCCTTACCTCAAATAAACCTAGAGCCGAAGACTTGTTAAAAATTGGACCTTAGGTCTGTAAATTCTTAAGACAAGGCGGTGAATTGCTCCCTCGCTTTACAGTAGGTTAAATATCAATATAATTATGGTATATTTAGAATGATCTTCTAGGTAACGTGAGAAAAAGTGATCTGGCCACAAGGAGTGGGCTATGACTTAGTGACCAAAGGACTCTTTTTCTTATGACCTCTATTCACCTCAGTAATTTTTCCTGAATTTTCAGAAAAAAGAAAACTGAAAAATAATAATATAAAACCCCAGTACAATAATATATGGCAATGCCAGGGATCAGGCAAAATATCTCTTCCCACTGACCTTATGAGCGCTCACTTCCTCCTGAGGTCTCTTTGAATTATTCCAAACCACTGGGGCCCACACACACACAGCTAGGCCGCAGCCCAGGCCTGGATTAGTGACAACTCCCAAACCAAAGGGGCTGAGCCCTGCCTGGGTGCGGGGGCAGCTGGCAGTCCCTCTGACAATACCTATTGGGCTGGTACCTGGTGTGTGAAACCACCACCAGCTGCATCTATTCATCCTAAATAGCAAGTAAATATTGTATGAAATGTCAAGCCATAAATCGTAAAGGTCCATTCATTTCGGTTGTTTTACCACATCTCCCCTTTAATACAGAAGCCTTAGGAAAATACCGCCGGGTTGCACTGGCTCCCGTGTAACTTTACAGAATTTTATTTTCTCTTCCTCTGCTACTTATAAGGTTGAGGAAGATATCTGATATTTTTTAGATGTCGTACAATCATGCAAAAATATCAAAAAATGATGTAAATTTTTTTCTGTACATATAACAGGATAACGAAAATAAAATACACAATGTACCTTAAGTACATATAGTTTAAAGGCGCTCTCGAGACACTGCCTCATTCATAAGAAAACCAGAGAAAAAGCTAATCAGAAGATATGCCGATGCTGGGACCTCAATGACCTACTGCCCAAACTGCGGCCCTCCAGCTGTTATTAAACTACATCTCCCACCATGCCCTGCTGTAGGCTGTCCGGGCATGCTGGGAGTTGTAGTTTCGCAACAGATAGAAGGCCGCAGGTTGGGCATCCCTGCTGTAGAGCAGTTGCAAAACTACAACTCCCATCATGCCCAGGCAGCCTACAGCTATCAGCCTACAGAAGGGCATGGTGGGAGTTGTAGTTTTGCAACAGCTGGAGGCACACTGGTTGAAAATCACTGCTGTAGAGGAACCTAGCAGCAAGTGTAATCCTACAGCACCTCCACAGGGGAAATGAAGTACTGCACAGGTCCTATTGAAATCAATAGGCATTCTAAGTAGTGCATGGATATTTTTCCAATTTCTATGGATGTAGGGAGTCATTTATGAAACAGAAGGGCTCTATTAAGATCAGCATCTAAAACACCGGTCTTAATAAATGACCCCTATAATTTACTGACATCTGTCAGTCTTGTTGACGGACTACAGGTGGCAGACAGGCAGAATCCAATAAAAGAGGAAAAAGTATTAGAAAAAAAGTATGAAATGACCGTAATTAATTTATTAATTTTACAGGTGTCAATGCTCCAGAATTGTGGCACACATGCTTTATATCACATTTTATTTAGGGTGTCTTCACACGCAGCATATTCTGTTGCAAAAAATTTATGTACTGAAAATCAGTTCCATGCATACCAATGGGACTTGCTATGTAGTTTATACGGATTTTAAGCGGAGATTTTTACTGCACCAAAATCCACGTGTTAAGCCTCATTTACACAGTCAGTGTTCGGTCAGTGATTTCAATCAGTGATTGTGAACCAAAACCAGGTGCGGCCCTAAACACAGAACAGGTGCAGATCTTTCCCTTATACCTTATGTCTGTGGAGGCTCGAATCCTGGTTTTGGCTCATAATCACTGATGGAAATCACTGACCAAAACACTGACGTGTGAGTGAGACTTTAGGCTAGGGCTACAAGGCGACACTGGTCGCGGCCAGAATTGCTGACTAGCGGCTATCCCATAGAAATTAATGGGATCGCCGCCGCAGTCACAAGAAATCCAATATGGCTGGACTTCTTGAGACTGTGGCGGCGATCCCATTTATTTCTATTGGATCCCTGCTACTCAGCGATCCCGGCCGCGACCAGTGTCGCCTTTTAGCCCTAGCCTTACTTGCAGATTTTGTTGTGGGATATGCCTCATATTTAACCTTTGCATTGGTGAATCCACAAAAAAACCCACACACAAACAATTGACATGCTGTGGATTTCAAAATCCACATTGCAAGTCAATTTCAACTTGAAAAATTTCCGCACTGTGTACATAAGATTTTGAAAATCTACTTACCGTAGTTGGCACTGTATCACACCATGGATTTTACACACAAAAATCAATGGGAAAATTCACAAATATTATGCACAATGTACAATGGCCTTAGGCTTTTAGACACATTTTCACCAGAATTTTGGAAAAAAGTCACAAATGTTTTTGTGGAAAATTTTGCACCTTTTTGTGAATTTACTACACCAATCCTAGAACTTTTGAAAAGCGAGTTGGAAAGTGGTTAGATAAGTGATATTTGTAGACCAGGGATGACCAGCGTGCAGCCCTCCAGCTATTGCAAAACTACAATTCCCAGCATGCCTGGACAGCTGACAGCTATTAGGGCATGCTGCGAGTTGTGGTTTTGTAACAGCTGGAGGGCTACAGGTTGAGCATCCCAAAGTGTTTATGTTTAACAAAGAGCCCAAGGCCTCTACATACAGATTTGCTCTGAACAAGAAACTCCATACAAACTACTTGTGTGTTTTTTCTTAACTGTATGTGGTTTTTATGGTGTCTTTTAGTTGCATTTTCTTTCCAAAAAACTGTGGGAATGTTTTTTTAAAGTACTGTTTTCTTTAAAGATAAAGAGATGCCAAAACAGCAGAAAAAAATGTCAAAGCTTCAATACGCAGTGTTTTTAGGCTGCTTTCACACATAGGGGGAGATTTATTAAACTGGTGTAAAGCAGATTTGGCTTAGTTGCCCATAGCAACCAATCACATTCCACCTTTCATTTTTCACAGTGCCTTTGGAAAGGTGAAATCTGATTGGTTGATATGGGCAACTAAGATACTTTACACAAGTTTGATAAACCTCCCTCATAGTTTCTGTTTTTTTCTGTTTTTGCTTTTTCAGGCCCCATTCACACGACCGTGGGGCTTCTGTGTGTTTTTCAATGTCCATGAGGCCGCGCATCAAAAAATAGGTTCTATCTTTGACCACATCTTGTAGATTGCGCATCCTTTGAAGTCAATGGGCCCGCACCTCAATGCAGGTGCCAGTGTTTTGTGGATCCACGGTTTGTGGTCTGCAAAATAGACACGGTCGTGTGAATGGGGCTTTAGTGATGTCTTTTGCTATGTTTTCCGATCTAAAAATGCCAGGTCCAGATGTTAGCTGGAGGTCTATGCCAAACCTGAAACACAAACCGTGCAACCATTTTGCTTTTGGCATTTTTTGTTCATTGGTTGTTGTTTTTTTTCTTTTTCTTTCTTTCTTTCTTTTTAATAACAAAGCATGCTGTAGTTCTTGTGATTTATTCAGGCATTTTGCCAACACTCTCTCTATAGGGAAAATGCCATGAAGGAAACCCTAGTGGGAAAACACACTGGTGGTCATTTACTCATACACAGTAAAAATCCTCCAGGAGGAAGGTGCAGTTTATTAAATTAGTAGCATATTCTGCTGTCTGTGCGCCAGAAACTAAAATCTTTACCACCCATGAGCTACAGTAGATTTCAGTTATAATTTACGCTTTTTTAGTCTAAATTATAATAAGAGCACAGCGACACTGGTCTAAATCTCTGCATGGCGGTGATTCCACAAACACGAATGGGATCACAGCATAAGCTGGATTTTTTGTGACGTGCTGTGCTTCATTTCTATGGAATCATCAATGCTACTATTGCTCGACTAGTGTCGCCATCTAGCCATTCCCTCAATATGTTGGGTTGTGGTAGCCCACCCTTACAGCTAAGCTCTGCACACTTTTAAAAAAAGTGTCAAGAGCATTAGAAAACACAAAGGGGGAGATTTACCAAAACGGGTGTAAAGGAAACCTGGCATAGTTGCCCATAGCAATCAATCAGATTCTACCTTTCATTTAACAAGGGAGCTGTGAAAAATCAAAGGTGGAATCTGATTGGTTGCTATGGGCAACTAAGCCAGTTTTTCTTTCCAGCAGTTTTGATAAATCTACTCCAAAAAGTTGCGATAGTTTTGTGTAAATTGTCAATCCTCAAAGAAACACCATAGGCCCCCAAAAAACACCACTTACTTTACAAAAACTCCAGTCGCAAAAAAACAAACAAAAAAACCCCACTTGTTTGTCCCGTTTCATATTTCCCCACAGACTTTCAGCTAGCATCTCATGTTGACATTTTTTCCTAAAAAAACACACCTAAAAAAACTAGGGGCAAAAACGCCACAAAAACTGCAAAGGTGCTGACAAACACCACTAAAAACCTGTGTCACAAAACTTATGGGTCCTTACACACATGAATGTGGCACTGGCATTATTTTACCACAAAAAAATAGAAAATGCCAGAATAACTGCTTATTCTTTTTTTTGGGTCACCTGCATTTTTTGCCGCATTTTTGTGGTGGTAATTCTGCCATTTTCTGCAAACAGAGGGAGAAATTTATCCCCCCACACCAGTGTATCTGGAGGAAAATAGTTGCAAACACCGTGTTTGTGACTTTTTTAACGTTACTTGTGAAAATTTTTTGGTGTTTCTCAGTACTTTCCCGAAAAGAGGGTGTAATGAGGGTGGGGAGGGGTGGAGCTAGTGGGTCCGGCACATTTACCTTCTTTAATGCCAGTTTTTTGGTGTATAAGAAGACTGAAATTTATGCCAGCCAAGCACTGACTTTCAGAGATGTGCCCAATTTTTCAAGAGACCGGGGAGATCATAGACTGGTGTAAATGGCTGATCTGTAATAAATTCCCCCATGTGTCATACTGTCTTCTTGGTGGTTTTTCCCCTTTAGAGAAAGTCATGTTAAAACCCCTGAAAAAAACGTGAAGAGCTTCAGCATGCTGTGTTTTTGAAAAGAAGCAAGAAAGACAAAAAACCCACCACCTACAGCCTCATTCACACATCTGTATCCGTGCTTAAATTCGTGAAAAAGTGGTCAGTAATGCCTCTGTGAAAATGTCTGTGAAGGATCCGTGTTGGGTCTGTGTGTCATCCGTGTTTCACTGACACTGAACAGCTGAAAAATTTTTTTCAAGCCATCTCTTCCTAATGATCCATGAAACACAGATGGCATCAGTGTTGCATTCGTGGTTTTCACAGACCCATAGACTATAATGGGCGTGACAGATTAATGAACATGGACAGAATAGAGGATGCTTCCGTGCTAAAAACATGGACCCACGAACTGTGCTAAACACTTATGTGTGAATGCACACATGAATGGGGAGAATGTGGCAAACATGTACAGTACACATCTGTGAAATACTGACGTGTGAATGAGGATTAATAAACGAAAAATCCAGGAGCAAAAAAACCCTCTTGCGTGTCCTGTACTTCATATTTCCTATAGTCATTCAGTTAACATCTGGAGCTGGAGTTTTTACAGCAAAAAAAAAAAAAAAAAAAAAAAACAGGTGCAAAAACACCACTAAAAACGCAAAAATGCTGAAAATCTCTAGCAAAAACATACGACAAATAATATTTCTCTTTTTATTGTAATGCCACTTTTTGACGCATTTATTTCTTTTGCATTTAAGCCTATTCACTCTGTAAAGCTGCACTGATAGGGTTAAACTATTGTACTGAGAGGATGCAGATGTCTGCGCACTGACTTGGCACAGGGTACCCACCTGCTGCTGACCCGGTCCCTCCCTCTTTTTACTTGGCATATGTATTTTGGCACTGTGCGGAGCAAACATCCAGACATGTAGTTTTCTGGACTTATTCACAGAAGCTGTGCCAGTGACAGCTCTCTGGGCCGCAAGTGAGCCAAGAATAACAATACTCTGCTGAGTGCGAGCTGTGCCAGGTAGTAAGAACATGATATACCGCATTGTGTGCCCGGTAGCACAGAGGTGTATTATGTATTAGATCCCGCTCACTCCTGGGCAGCCCAGTTGATGGGAGTGTGACTGAGAACCTTGAACTCTTTCTATAGTACACTGCATGTAAAGTATTTGACTTGTTTTTTTCTTTCTATTTTTCTATTAAGTTTTTTTTATCACCATTTAGGTAAAATTGGTATAAAAAGTCACACCTACAGTACAGCAGATGTCCATATTTACAGTTGGTATAAAGTCCCTTTAAGGATACGACCACACGGCACGTTTGGGTCACAGTTATGTTACGGCCCTGCTACGTACGTTCAATTACCGCACACACTGTTCAGTCTGTATTGTTAAAGGGGTTATCCGAGGGTATAAAAATGCCCCCAATATGCCGGGCCTCTCACAGTGAATATACTTACCCTGCTCCCTGTGCCACTCCTGGTCCCTGCACTGCTGCTACTTCTCCCCGTACGCGGATGAAAACACCCGATGTCGGGGGGGAGCAGCCAATGGCAGGCGGGGATGGGCACGAGCCTCCCTTGTATCGCGGGTGACACTAGGCAGGCTCCTCCCCATCCCCACCTGCCATTGGCTACTCCACCACATATTTTCCTCCGCGCACAGGGAGAAGCAGCAGCGGCGGTCCGGGGACCAGGAGCAGCACAGGGAGCGGGGTAAGTATATTCACTGTGAGGGGCCCGGCATATTGGGGGCCTTTTTATACTCTCGGATGACCCCTTTAATGGTCACGCAGTATTGAAGGTGCCAAGCAGTGACATGACCGCACCATGTTATCGTACCCTAATAATGCATATAAGAATAAATCATACTGCACAATGTGTTCGATGAGATGATTGTGTAACCTGTGGATCGAGGTACATTGCTGGCCAGCAGAAAACGGCCTAGTGGAGGGCGCTGGAATTAACAGCAGTGGAGGAGGGGAGACAGCACTGTGGACATGACATGTTGCCATTGAGACAGGAATGTCCAGTTGTCAGAGAAATTTTGGTGGACAAAACCAAGCTGGTGTGTAGGCAAAGATAGGCTCATGGTTCTACCACCAAGGATTCAAGAACAGATAGTCTAGCTCACTGCTTCCGGGTTTAGTTTCTGGAGACTGGTGGGTTAAAAACGCCCCATGATCCTGAAAATCTTACAATTTATGGAGAAGTCTATGGCCTGCATAACGGATCCGTCCGGTTTGCGTTATGCTTGAGTCCTTTCCTGGATGGATCAGTTATGCTGGCCATAGATTTCTATTATGACGGAATGTATGGGCCAGTATTGCCATTTGTCCATTTCAGTCAGTTTTTTGCCCAGTGACTGAGAGGATAATTTTAGCCAGGTTTTGGAGGGAAAATGATTTTGGGGATCACTGGGCAGAAGATTTATTCTGCCCAGTGATGTCCTTTAATTGGTCATTTCAAATGACCTATTGTGTCCCAGGGCTCTGGGTAAATTTACCTGGACCCTGGTGACAGTAATTTCATTGGGCAGAGCCTTAGGGGTTTTAACTATAACTGTCCGAGCTCCACGGGTCAGTTTGCCTTCTGCCTGCATCTGCCCATGGAGCCTGATCTATGGTGCCCCTCCCACCCTCCCATTTTTGAGTTATAGTATCATAGGGTGATTTAATGGATAGTCATCCCGCTATAGGATGGACTCTTTTTATTTCAAGTTGGGTAGAGCTTGAGTTTAGGACTAGGCTCTTATTTATGGTTGAGTTAACCCCTGCCCGACCAGCGCCGTACATGTACGGTGCTGTGGGAAGTGACTTCCCAACCAGCGCAGTAGTGGTATGGCGCGCTGATTGGGCGGGTGCAGGAGCTGTGCCTGCCCGATCAGCTGCGGGGGACCGGCTGTGCCCAGTAGCCGGACCCCTGCTGTATGCGCCGGCATCGGTGAAAACACCGATGGCGGCGCATTAACCCTCGATGTGCCTCGGTCAGCACTGACCGTGGCACATGCGATCTGTGGTGCAGGAAGGGGATGCCATCGTGCTGCTGTGACGGGGACCCGATGGCTTGGATGGCAGCCCGATGCCTTCCTTAGGCATCCGGCTGCCATCTACAGAAGCCTGTGAGATCCAGCCCCCTTTTCAAACCAGCATCTGAATACTTTTGTATTTGCATGTAAATAAAAATTTTGCATAACCACTGAGTTATTCAACAAAATGTATCTGTATAGCGCCGCCTGCTGTTTGTTTTTTTCTTATTTCTTTGTCCTGCTCACTGAGATGGCTGCACATGCTCAGTTTCATCCCCTTGAGCTGCTAGACTGATATAAATCTAGCAGAGCAATGAATGGCGAGGTCTCTGGATCCGTGTGAGGTACAGGGCTGGTTCTAGCTTTGTTAGAAAGAGGTCGTCATTTACTATGTGATGTCTGATTTTCATTTTTTACATTAGCCATGGGATAACTTTATACAATCTCTCAGGGGCCGCACTTACTTTTCCTGCTAGCGGGCGAAGGACCCTCCTGGTGCTCGGGACATTTCTTTGTGCTGCAGGGGAGAATCTGGTCGGGCACTTCTGAGGCCTTGCTTTGGATCTCCTGCACTGCATTCCTCTCCTTCTCTAGGCAGTAGCTGAACTGCTGTCCTGTGTAGCAGGCTTTGTCTTCCCATGTTATCTCTAGCTGGGAACTGGCTCCCTCTGCTGGACTGGAATGATGACAGCAAGTCTCTATGTCCCAGCACTGCAACTGCTCCATCTGACACTACAAGTAAAATAAATAAATAATTACAGGAAACAAAGCCCTTAGAAAAACACTGCATAAAAATGCTAAAAGCGCCTGCTGTTGACAGGACCAGGTCAGATGACTATGTAGGAAGGAGTGGGCTGCCAGAGAAAGCAGGAGGAACAAGGGTGCACAGAGTGACTTGGGTCCACCCTCAGTGCACTGAACTGCTCATTTGCATATGGATTAAAATGACTTTTTCTCCAGAATGAAGTAACATATCACTAAGTGAAATGTATCATTGCGTTCAGCTCAGGTAGCCCTACAAGACGCTGGTCATTTACAAAGACTGGCAGTCTTTGATTCCCCCTGCGCTGCCTTAGGATGCACATAATTTATGACAAAGCTGGGAATGGAGAAGTTTTTGCCAACATTTACGCCTGTGTACAGTCATAAATGTTAGTAAATTTGCCAGCCCCCCACCATGCCCCTGCCACTCCAAAGTCGCGAGGACTGTATAAATATGCTTGTGTGTAGGATGTTTGAAAAGTCACAGAAAGGACCTTGCATCTTTTTTTACACCAAAGACTGGAATAGGGATTTATTAAATGATCCCCATTGCGCCTGGTTTAACACTGAATTTCCTGAGACATATTTCATTTATAGGGGCAGTCCAGCTTTGGGGGCCATTCTGCCAATCCGCAAAAACACTCACACACCTCACTGGCGGAAAAGCCTCCAAGGATGGACAACCCCTTTTATGCTGAAAATTTAGACAAGGAATCTGCCTCAAAATTCCACACATTTTCCGCACTATTCACTTGCAGTTTTCCATTTGAAGCGGTTTTGGTGCAGCATTTAATGTGGATTTTCAGGGATCACATTCATTTCAATTGGAATTTCCACTTGGAATCCGCACTTTTTTTTTTTGAATTTTAACGTGTGGAAAAAAGCTCAGTATAAGGCCTTATGCACATGAACGTATATTGTTTCCGTGTCCGTTCCATTTTCTTTTTCCGAATAGGATGCAGACCCATTCAACACTGTGTGCTGTCCGCATCAGTATGTCCGTTCCGTAGCCCCGCAAAAAATATAGAACATATCCTATTCTTGTCTGTTTTGCAGACAAGGTTAGCATTGTTACAATGGATCCGCCAAAAAACGGATGCAACATGTAAGTCATCTACATTTTTTGCGTATCCGCAATTTTTGGACCGCATAACGCATATGCTCATGTGAATGTAGCATAAGGGCTCATACACATAACCATATGTATTTTACAGTCCGCAAAAAACTACGGATGATGTCTGTGCGCATTCCGTGTGCATTGCTGAACGGAAGAGCTGGCCCCTAATAGAACAGTCCTCTCCTTGTCTGTTATGCGGACAATAATAAGACATGTTCTATTTTTTTGCGGAATATACGCAAACAAAATGCACACGGAGTAACTTCCGGTTTTTTTTTGCGGACCCATTGAAATGAACGGTTCTGCATATGGTCCACAAAAAAAAAACTGAACGGACATGGAAAGAAAATACGTTTGTATGCATGAGCCCTAAGTGACAGTACAGATTTCTCATCAAAACAATGTGAGACAGATCAAAAGTGGATTTCTTGATCGAAACGCACCAACATCCACTTTGAAAATCTGCCGTGTGAACATGGCCTTAGGGCAGTTGCTTTCAGTTTACTACACTGAACTTACAAGCTCTAGTTCACACAAGAACGATTTCAGAGGTGGTTCTGCAGAATGGGCCCTAGTCACAGAAACCTCAACAAATCTACCGCGTGTGAATATTCCCTAATCTGTAAGTGTCACCGACTGTCACATGAATTATTTATGTTTGATAGTATTTTAACTGAACGTTGTGTTCTTCCGATAGTACACTGCTAACAAGCACAAGCCATTTTATGTGATTTGTATTAAATGGGAAAATTCTGTCCATCTCCTTCAAATTATTCATGGCAGGCCCCAGGAGAGAAGGGACAGAATGGGGCAACCTCTTTGATGTGTTAAAAAATTTACATGATAGCTGCCGCTGGCTTCTAATTACCCATTCAGTGTACAGTGCCAGTTGTGAGGACAGAATATTGTGTCATTTCTGTTTTAATTATGTCAAATGCGGTGAATTAGATGTTAAACTGCAGCAATTTGTAGCAGATGTGTTCACACTGAAGGCTTTGGTGCAGTAGCCATATTGTGAGGAGTGAGTGAAAGGCTAGAGCATTGGGTCCCATGTTTAAAGGGGTTGTGTCATCTCAGACGCTGATGGCATTTCACGAGGATATGCCACTAAAGTTAGATAGGTGTGGGTCCCACCTCTGAGACCCGCACCTACATCCAGAACAGGCCCCTGAAAGTGAAGAAGAGCACGCTGCATACATACCTCCCAACCGTCCCGGATCCAGCGGGACAGTCCCTGATTGCAGTGGCTGTCCCGCTGTCCCGGTACGGGGGAGCTATGTCCCGGTCTCCTATGAACGCAGAGACAGTTGCCTGTTGCAAGAAGAAGCATACAGCCGGAATCGGCTGCCTGCTTCTTTCATCCTTCTTTCATCCTCCGAGTCCCCCCCCTTGCCACCCTTCCCCCCCCAAGCTCTCTCCGTACCTTCTGCCTCATGTCTGGGCGGGGGGCAGGGCCGGCCGTCAGTCAGCATAGGCTCCGCCCCCTCTAGACAAGAGAAGAAGATCTCCTGCTGGTGATTCTGCAGCTAGAAAAAAAGGTAAGTATAAGGTTTTTATTTTTTTTTTACTTTCTGTGAGGGGACTGCCCTGTGTTTATTATCCCTGTACTGTGACATCACTGTGTTTATTATCCCTGTACTGTGACATCACTGTGTTTATTATCCCTGTACTTTGACATCACTGTGTTTATTATCCCTGTACTGTGACATCACTGTGCTTATTATCCCTGTACTGTGATATCACTGTGTTTATTATCCCTGTACGGTGACATCACTGTGTTTATTATTCCTGTACTGTGACATCACAGTATTTATTATCCCTGTACGGTGACATCACTGTGTTTATTATCCTTGTACTGTGACATCACTGTGTTTATTATCCCTGTACAGTGACATCACTGTGTTTATTATCCCTGTACTGTGACATCACTGTGTTTATTATCCCTGTACTGTGACATCACTGTATTTATTATCCCTATACTGTGACATCACTGTATTTATTATCCCTGTACGGTGACATCACTGTGTTTATTATCCCTGTACGGTGATATCACTGTGTTTATTATCCCCGTACAGTAAGGAGACTGGGTGATTAACTTATAGTGGGTGGAGTTAGGGGCGTGGCCCATATGTCCCTCTTTGTCTCTTTACAAAGTTGGGAGGTATGTGCATATGTCTGGAGTACTCTCCATTCATTTCAATGGGAGTTCTCAAATAGCTAAGCAAGCGTGCTTGGCTATTTTTGGAAGTCGAACAGAAATGAATGGAGGGCAGCTGTGCTTGAGAAGCTGCTCTCTGCTCACTTCGGGGGTTCCCATTCTGGAGATAGGTGCGGGTCCCACCATATCCTAGTGATATGCCTCGAATGACTAGGATGAGACAACTTTTAAAAAGCTATGTACACCCTTGGAGGCAATTTTTTAAAAATTATTTTGCATTGTACTCATTTTGAATTAAAAATAATTTTTTCAATTGGCATTTACAAAAAATGTTGAGCCCCTTTCTCTGTGCAGCCTTGAGATTCTCTAGTAGCAGGCTCTGAATTTTTACTCTGTTCTGTCAGGCAGCTCAGCAGACGGACTCCTTATCTCTGACCTCCTAAACGCTCATTATAGCTGAATACTTTTGGTACTGATAACAGTGTGGCTTTTAGTCATTTAGAGATAAGGTTTATTAGATGACCGGCACAAAGTGAAAGTGAAGGTATGATTCACACAGCTAGGCAAACGGTTAACCTTTTGTGACAAAGTGGCTCAATATTTTTAATAAATCGCGCCGCTACCTTCTCTCCGCTCACCAAGCACAGTGCCATACATTGTACAGTGGCTGTGCTTGGTATTGTGCACAGCCCCTTTCACTTGAATGGGACTGAGCTGCTCATAGGCCACGTGACCGATGAACGTGACGTCACTGTCCTAAGAAAAGCTGAGAGAAGGCAGCAGCGCTCACGGGAGTGCCAGTGCCTTCTCAAACAGCTAATCGGTGGGGGTCCTGGGTGTCATCAGTAGTAAAATTCCGGAAAACCCCTTTAAGGCTGTATTCACATCATGTTTTTGTCCTATGTTTAAAATCCACACATTAAACGGATGCCTCCAACGGATGGCATAAAGTGGCATCCGTCACCACAGGGTTCCATTTTAAAAACACATCCATTACCGTATATATTTTTTATTTTTTTTCGCTGGATTTTGCAGGATGGGAATGTGTAGTGCATATGTTAAATGTAGTGTAAAATCATAATGTGAAAAGCCCTATAAATACAAGTTGGGAAAAAAGGATGCAAAAGCACAGTACACCCCTGCAGACTTCAGCAAAAAAAGTAACTTAAACGTATGCTTTTTTTTTTTTTTTTACAGAGGAACCCTATGGTGACAGATACCATCTGAGGCATCCGTTTAACATATACGTCATGTGTACGTGTCAGGGGCTGTTCACATCGCATTTTTGTCCCATGTTTAATACTGAGGGAAGTTTTTCTTGGATAGCACATGGACCCATTCATTTCTATGGGGCCACAAAAAAATGCACAGTACATGAATGTTATCCATTTGTTTGTCCTATTCTTGGCTGCAAAATGGACCACGGACCCACTAAAGTTCAAAAAAAGGATGCAACAGAAACGTCACAACGACATCATCAGTATTTGTCGGATCCGAGTTTTGTGGACCTTAAAATGGATATGGTCCTGTGCATGAGGCCTTAGACTGATTGATAGAAAAGAAATCCAGAAAATGTCAAAGGTTTTGACACACATCTTGGAGATTATACCCACTCTGTAAAGCCAGGGGCGGATTGGCCATAGACCTTACATGGATATTTCCCGGTGGGCTGATGCCCAGGGGGCTGCCTGGGTTCTCCTCACGGCCGGCCAGTGGAAGTGTTTGGGGATGTATTTTGTGCTGCTGGCAGTATTTTGTGTTGGAGTGTGGTATTTGGCTCTGCTGGGGTTAGGGTTGAGCGATATACCGGTATTAACGGTATACCGCGGTATTAATAAACAGCCATATGGCGATATCGCCGTTTCTTAATTACCGCTGTATTTTTAGTGACGTCATAGGGGCAGTCGCACTTGAGTGCTTACTGCCTCTAAAACGTCCGAGGCACAAACGGCACAGTGGAGAAGGAGAGAGTCCCTCCCTCCCCACTGTGATCTGGCTGCCGGTGGCACCAATGAGTGTTGAGGAGGGGAGGGGCTGTGGCCGCTGCGCCATCAATGTGAACAGAGGAGGAGGGGCTAACAAGTATAGACTTCGGGTGCCGGCTATATCACGTACCCGGCACCCGGCTAAATAACAGGAAGCTGCAATCTCATGAACTGCGGCAATTAACCCCTCAGGTGCGGCACTTGAGGGGTTAATTGCCGCGGTTCGGCAGGATCCCAGTCATTGAGGCCAGGTGCCGGATATGTAATATGGCCGGCACCAGCAGTCTTTACTTGTATTAAGAGGTTAATTAAATTCATTGGTGGCGCACTGCGCCCCCCCAACCCCCCAATATTATAATTATGAACATTGGTGGCGCAGTGCGCCCCCCCCCCCTCGACCCCTCCAGTATTATAATCTTTGGTGGCAGTGGCCACAGGGTCCCCTCCTCCCCTCCATTGGTGGTTCAGTGGTAGCTTCTGATCGGAGCCCCAGCAGTGAAATTGCAGGGCTCCGATCGGTTACCATGGCAGCCAGGACGCTACTGAAGTCCTGGCTGCCATGGTAAGCTCCCTGCTGCCGTGTGCACAAAGCCCAGGACAGCAGGGAGAGTGAGATCCTATTCACCCTAATAGATCTCTATTAGGGTGAAGAGGACAGGGGATGAAAAGATCCCAGGTTCTAGCCCCTAAGGGGGCTAATAGTAAGTAAAAAAGTTAAAAAAAAAAAAGTTTAAAAAAAAACACCAAAATATTAAAATGTTAAACCACCCCCTTTTTCAATTTTACATATAAAAATATCTAAACAATAAAAAACAACATATTACGTATTGCCACTAGAAATGAGCGACTTTCATGTTATGAAATTAGTATACGCTTCGTTTGTTGGTAAAAGGTGAATTGCGTTATGGATTCCGTTACCACAGACCATAACGCAATTCTATGATGGAATGCATAACGGAATGTCTTTAGAGGCATTCCGTTATTAATTCCGTCATAATAGAAGACTATGGCCTGCATAAGGAATCCCTCACATTTCCGTTATGCAGCCCATAGTCTTCTATTATGATGGAATGAATAACGCAATGCCTCTAAGGACATCATAGAATTGCGTTATGGTCCGTGATAACAGAATCCATAACGCAATTCACCTTTTACCACCAAACGAAGCATGTACGAATTTCATAACATGAAACTCGCTCATCTCTAATCGCCACGTTCCGAAAAAGTACAAGCTATTAAAGTATTGAAAAAATATTTCCTATGCGGGGAACGCCGTAACAGGAAAAAAAAAGGTTAAAAACACGCCGTTCGCCATTTTTGTAGGCACCTTGTCCCCTTAAAAATAGGATAGGACTGTTCTATTATGGGCCGGACCTTCCATAAAATGCGGAATACACGCGGCTTTTTTGGAAGTTTTATTTTTCTTTCACGTGTTATCGAGTATCGCAATACTTTTTTATGGGGCCGAAACTGAATCAAAATTTTGGTATTGTGACAATACTAGTCACGGGGGCATAACGTCATCTCAGGTCCATAAGGTCACAAAGAAATGCCATCTACCGGCTGTGACCCCCAGAGCCAGGAGACCGCGCTGGATAAGAGTTGCAGCGCTCTGCTGCGCGGAGAGGTCGGGGCTGAGGTACAGTAACAGTCACTGCGCTCTGGGGTTGCGGTAATATGGCTGTAGTGTGTAGGGACTAAGACCCATATGGGAAGCATCGGTCTTTAGAAATGACCCCCAATGTTTTTTTTTGGCTGAAAGGCATCTTTATGATGCCAAGGTGGCCTTTCTAACAATGTGCACCTATGATGGGCACACTCTGAACAACCCACTTATCAAGGTTTTCCACCAGCATATCCCATTTTCTATGGGAGCGCCAAAGATAACTGATCACTGTTATCCCCAGCACTCCCATAGAGAATGAATGGAACAGCAGGGGGCACGCCTGACCAGCCGCTCCATCAATTTGGGGGGGGTGACCCTGTTCTTAGTGGGGCAACTAAGAGATATTTCTGTATGGGGGCATCAAGGAGACATTATAATGTATTGGGGCAACAAGGAAACATGAGTACATGTTTTGAGTGTTTTCTTAATTCTAAATGGGCATTTATCGCGATATATATCGTTATCGCGATAAATTTCTTAATATCGTTATTGTGGGAATATTTTTGATATCGCCCAACCCTAGCTGGGGTGGTACAGTAGAATGGGCTACCATATTGTATTGCTGGCCCTGCCTTCCAACAATTTGGACCCAACTACAAAACGGGGCCAATTTTAGTATTTTTTCCAGGGCCACTTTAAGTTCCCAGTCCGCCCCTGTGTGAAGCCAATGACCACGTTTTTCAGTGCTTATCAGTAGTGATGATCGAGCACCCAGGTGCTTGTACGCTCGGGTGCTCTGGCCGAGCACTCAGGGGTGCTCGAGTGCTCGGCCGAGCATTCGAGCATAATTGAAGCCTATGGGAGTAAACCAGGCACCCCCCGCTCGGAAGTGCCCAAAATAAAAAAAAAAAAGTACAAAGACAGACACACAGAGACACTACTTACCTTCCCTGGCAGCTCCCTCCTCATGTCCAGCAGGAAGACGGCGCGCAGAGTGGTAAGTTTTACCACAGTGCCACCTGCTGGACGGGAAGAATTACTACAAAGAAGAAGCCTGAGGAGGTAAGTGGTTTGTGTTTGTTTGTTTTTTATTTTTCAGGGTCGTGAATGCAGAGGACTACGTCGGATTCGTTGGATTACGTCGGACCAGCTTTTTTATTTTTTAATTAAAATGGTCAAACAGGGGTCTGCGGGAGTATTTATTTCAATAAAATATTTTATAAGTGTGTGTGTGTGTTTTTTTTCCCACACTGCAGTTTTAGTAATCATGGCTATAGACAGCCCTGCAGTAAGCAATCTATAGACGGCCCTGATTACTAATACTGGGCTTAGTGCTTCCCGATATGGCCAGCACTAACCCTAACATCTATTACCTCGGCACCCACCGCCACCAGGAGTGTCGGGTAGAGCCGGGTACCCGCAGGACCGGACCTTCTAAATGGAGGGTCCGGTTCTGGGGCAGCGGCAGGCTGTTACTGTTAGGCTGGGAAGGGCCAATAACCGTGTCCCTTCCCACCCTGGTAGTGCCAGGCTGCCGCTGCTGGTTGTATCTGGCTGGAGAAGGAAAAAAGGGGGGACCCCACGCCATTTTTAAAAAAAAATGATTAAATAATTTTAAAAAATGCCTGGTTTACTCCCATAGACTTCAATCGGATCCGTCCCCATTGACTTGCATTGGGGTCATGACGGATCCGTCTTGGTGTGGGGAAGGGGACTCGAGCATTGCGCTCGAGTACACTCGGTGTTCGGCCGAACACCGAGCGTAGGCATGCTCGGCCGAACAGCGAGTTCGGCCAAGCATGCTCGCTCAACACTACTTAACAGGTAAGTGTTGAGTACAGTTATAAATTTTCATGCAGTGTGGCATGTGTGATGTTTTGTGACTTTGTAAGGCATAATACACCAAAAGCTGGTGTAAACAGACTAATAAATGGGGACCATATTCCTTAACTATTATAAAGCTGATGATGAAAGCGGCATGGACACAGCAGAGCTGCATGCGCTGAGTCTTTCAAGAGCCACATGCAGGACCTATGGCTGTGTACTAACCATAGTTGCCAACAGTGGACTTTCACTAATTTTCTGAGACAGTTCCAGTAAATTCAGGGGAAGTATAGTTAAAATATTTAGGCCTCATGCGCACTTTATACAGTTCCATAATGTAGTGCCCATGGAAATGTATAGTTCCACCTCTGACTGTGTGCATGAGGACCACGCAGAACTGCATTTACTGACTATTTTTATTTTAGAGGGAAATGCTCTACAAATATCTAGACAGTCCTTGATTATACATGCATGTTAATACTTCATGTTACAATCCCGAGTACCAGAGCTTTGTCAGCTCTGCTATCTGGAGGTAATGGAAAAGCTGAGCTGGTGAAATCAACAGACACATTTAAAGACCATACAGAATATGGTGAGAAGCCATTGATGTGGAATTAACAGTGTGATAATTCCCCTTCTAAGGGCATGAGAGTTGACACCGGTGACAGGTTCACACCATGGAATAAGGAGATATAGAGGAGGAAAGGGAGAGACGTAAATTACAGTTCAGTGCGCACATACAGGAGCAATCGCTCTCTAGAACAGAGGGCTCCAACCTTTTGTACATTTGTGGGCCACATTCAACTTTAAAGGGATGGCAGGGAGTCACATAAAACAAAGGAAAATGGATTCAATATCTATTACATCTGGAGAAACAGAATCATAAACTTGCAAAGATTTACTTGATGAACTAGCACTGTTCGGGGAGTGAGATTTCTCTGCATTATTGTCAGGGTGGGCAGGGCTATATTTCCCTCCAGACACTGGAGGTCAAGTGCCTAGGGTGGCACCACACACACACACACACACATATACACATGCACAAACGGGAAAATGGAGATCGGTCTGTCTCCCCATGCTCCAAAGACCCTGCCCAGTCAGCACACAAGAACAGGCAATGGTGTCAACAAGGGACAGGATAGGTGTCTTAGGGACAGGCCTTGATCCAGCTTTTCTGTGAGACCACTATGCCCTTGTACCGATTTGGGCTTGACTTCCCATTGGAGACCTTCACAAGTTCAGTCTGTCTGTCTTTAGTTCAGTGCTAGGGAGGCCATCTCAAGGGCCTCACATTGCAGAACAGCACTCAACCAAGAGCACTCCTTAAAGAAAATGAAAACTGCTGTAATGCAGGCTTTGTGCCTCTCTTAGGAGAAGTGATTGGTGGATTTACAATTCTCCGGAAGTATCTGCACTTGACCATTCCCAGGAGACACATGCTCCTCGTGAGCTACCAGCTGGTCAACACTACTGCAGACCATACTGTAGTGATGTATGCCCTGTGTATTGGGCTTCTATGTGTGATTATTGTCTGTACTATATTTTTACAATTGTGCCCCCAAAATAATGATCTGCTGACACATTAAAATTGAAGATATCAGCTTATATTTGTGAGGCCAGCTGCAATAGGGTTACTAGAATTGCAGTGCGTGGGAAATTCTACATAGCCCTTCAAAGGGGTTACCCCAGCAGCTCATCAAGCACCAGGATGCATTTCAGTTAGCTCTTGTTAACCCCTACCTCCTCTGCATAGAAAAGCCCAAAGATACATATGGTATAATGTCCCCATCTCCTTCTCCACTGTCTACATAAATATAACTAAATATTTCTATGACTTAGGGATGAATGAATTAACGATGTCTCAGACACATTACTATGAGGTCACTGGGAAGGGAACAGAGAAGCTACTGAGCATGTTAGTCCACCACTGAATGCAGGAGAAGGTGGACCATATGGATAAACAGCAGGGGGCGCTATCAGAAAGGAAAACATATAAAAAATATAAAAACGTATAAAAAATGAACAATATTTTTATAGCATTTACATTGCAATATTTATTCATTTGAAATGCCCTATTCATTGTATAGTAATAGTTTTTGTGGGATAACCCCTTCAACCCTGTATTTTTGGCATTTTCCTTATCAGACTATTGACTTAACTTAATACAGTAATTGCTCAGTTTTCATTAAACTTGCTCTGTTCAAATCATATAGGTTATATGTTCGGATGCCCAGTTATTGACACATATCATCCTGTTCTCTAGCTCCCAGCTGATGCGTCTTTATGGCCACCTTCCTTGTAATTCAGGCTGATGAGTTGGTGTCACCCGGGAGAAGTGCTTAGAAATGATCAATAAATGATTGTACACACCAGAGTGCTCTTTACCTTTAATTGCTCAGTTAATATTTGATGCTGTGGGAAAACAAAACCTGATACAATACTCTATTAGAATAACTAGGAGAAACGCTTTCCACGGCACACGTAGTTTGGAGGAGGAGGAGGAGGTGGAAACCTTCTCAATGTTACGATTACCTAGGCAAAGTTAGAACTATCCCCTATCACCATGAAATGCAGAGCAATCTGCAGGCAGCATGTTATAGAGCAGGAGGAGCTGAGCAGATTGCTATATAGTTTTGTGGGTAAACATACGTGTATTTTATTCATTTAAAGGGTTATCCTAGAAAAGATAATGATGACTTATCCTCAGGATGAGAGGATGTCAAAGACCTGGCATCCCCACCCATCAGCTGTTTCAGGGATCCGTTCCACTCACCAGAGCACTGGTGACCGATGTAGGCTCCTGGCGGCTTTCCAAGGACAGTGCCGTACATCATATAGTGGCAGTGCTTGGTATTGCAGCTCAGCCCCATTGACTTCAATGGGGCTGAGCTGCAACTAGGTCATGTGACCGATGTACAGTGATGTCACTGGCCTGGGAAGAGGCCACAGAACTCAAGGCCTCTCTTAACAGCTGATCGGCAGTGATCTCAGGTGTCGCACCCCTGCAGTTCTAATACTGATGACCTATCCTGAGGATCAGTCATAAATAACTTTTCCTGGATAACCCCCCTTAAAGCTTTCCTTTTTTCTATGGTTAGGAGGAGTCCAGTGGGTGCTTCTAATTAGTACATAGATAGCTGCCAATCCCTGATTAGGACCGTCTACTGGGCTCCAATACATAGAACAAAGAAAATGAATAAAATACATGTACAGCAGATGTCGGGAAGGGGTTAAAAGGGCTGTGTAAGATTAGAAAAACATGGATATTTTATTCCAGAAACAGTGCCACACCTGTCCATGGAATGTCTCTGGTGTTGCAGCTTAGCTCCACTGAAGAACAACCAATCAATTGTGACCACGGCATCTGAGCGGTCAATTACTGGGAACACTGTGCTCCCAGTGAATAAACAGTTGCCCCATAACAGGATCACAGGAGCCTCTGGCTTTCTCCAAGGCATGTCATAGCAAAATTCCTATAAAACCCTGCCTGTAGCAGGACTTGACAGGAACGTAGTGATTAAACACATAGTAAATAATTCAGTCTATGGGAGAAACAATCAGACGATCATATGTTAAAGTCCCTTAAGGGGACTAAAAATAAGTAAAATAGTTTTTAGAAATCTAAAAAAGGCAAAAAAAGATATTACAATTAAAATCACCCTCTTTTCTCATTTGAAAAATAAATAAAGGTCATTAGTAACACCACTCGTGACAAATATGTAAAGTATCCTACTATAAATGTCTTGAACACTAAAGACAAAAACAAACATTTGTAATTCATGTTTCCCATACAAGGGACTCAAAGCACAGAGATGGCTGTGGAGTAAGTGACTGCCATATAGGCACTCAATCCCAACACCCACTAGGGTTAATTTCATAGGGAGCCTCATCTCATGGTACATATATGCAAACATTTGGAGAAAAACACAATCAAGTGACATTATTATGACCACCAGCTACTATCCAGAGTGACTCCCGGGTGCAGCACAGACATCAGCTAGATGGGCTGTGAATGACTCAATAAGGTCCTAAAGGTCCTAGGAAATTGTTACAGGTATCTGAAACCATACTGACTTTAGTGAAACCCACAGATGCTGGAGAAGGCGTGTGGGGGATCAATAGAATGAACACAACGATCACGGTGGTCCCACAGATGTTCAATTGGATTCAAATCTAGGGAATTAGGGGACCAGGGTAGTACTTGGAAGTCTTGGTCATGCTCTTCCAACTAAAGTCAGACATTTCGAGCCGTGTGACATGTTGCAATGTCTTGCTGGAAGATTCCGCTCCAGGGAAGACAATCAGCATGTATGGTTGTACATGATCTGCAAGGATGGATTTATACCCAAATCAGTTGAGAGTGCCTTCCAGATGGATGAGTGGGCCCAGAGAGTGAGCCCCATATGCCGAAAGGTTTGCTGAACCACGTCTGGTTGTCCCTTGGTGGTGAGCTGCCCCACTGTACTATGTTGGTCTGCCCTCGTGCACCTTCATAGCTGACTTTCATCTCTCACATCAATAGCACGTGGTACTCCACAGTTTCCACTTGAGGAAATGGCAGTGGTGCCATTTGTCCATTCACGATACACTTTCACCACAGCAGCACGAGAACAGTTCACAAACTGCACAGCTTCAGAAATACTACCACCCTTGACCTGAAAGCCAATAATCATCCCTTTTTGCAACTCTGATAAATCATTCCTTTTACCCATGACAGCAACGAGGGATATGTGAGCAGACAGCCTATCATACATCTTATATACCCACCAAGCCAGCTCACCACACATGACCTCCTTCATGAGCTACAAACTGCCCACGCTATTGGTCATAAAAATGTGACCCAACAGTGTACTAACTGAATGGAGATGCTGCCTGGGGTTGGATGTGAACCTAGGATCCCATCACGGTAAGACAACCATGCTAAGATAAGCACTGTGTTTGACCTCTCTTACCAAGTCATCTACTTTTGAAAGACTCAATAATTGTGGAGATATATCAGTGTGATTAAACTATCAGAAGGCATTAGCTCCCTTATTGCCCTCTGTTGAAGGAGAGAGGAGGCATAGACTTGGGTTATGTCCCCTTTCTTCTTTCTTTGCCAAAGCTTGCAGTACTTGTAGAGAGAGGCAGCACTATTCATGTTGGCAAGGGATATAGCGGTAGGTTTAAAATGGGCTGATCTTTTCTCTGTGGGCCACAGTTCCCGTATGTGCTGCCGCTATGTTACATACAGCCCCTTGCCTAATAAGGAAATTGATAAATTATTGAGTGATTTTTTTATTGCCTTTTTTTTAATTTGCTGGTTAGGACTCATTCACATGCTTTGTCCTAAAAAAAGCCATGGAATCAGTTTTGATCATCAGTCTTTGTATTACACTGAAGGGAATCTGAAGTCATAACTCTGATTTCAGGAAATATTACAAACATCGGTAGGCTTTACTGAAGGAAAGACACACATCTGAGGATAATCTTAAAGGGGTTGTGCAGCGCAAAGATATTGATGACCTATCCTCAGGATAGATCATCAATGTCAGATTGTTGGGCAAGGGGTATCGGCACTCATGTAAGCCCTACTCAAAATTACCTGCGCCTCATCTCTCTTGTACATGTGGTGCAGTGTAATTACAATTGCTCGTCCCATTCAAGTCCTCATTGCTTTTAGCAGTTCCTTTCATGTCTCAGTCCCTGTGTAGCAAAGAAAGAGTTACCAAACACAGAGGTGGCACTCTTGATTGTAGTGGCACGAGCTGGTGTAAAACTTTAATGGTGGCTTTGGTTTGTGTATTCAAGGTGAATGACTATGAAAAATTCATCTTCAATTCTGTCCTGCAAAATTTTTATGTCGCTCTGTTTAGTAAATTTTTCATTCCACCTGCACTTAAAGAGAACCCTCTCTCGTCACTAAACTCCTGTTAATAAATAATTTCCCCGCTGCTCGATTTGTGTGTTATTTACTTATTTATCTGAAGCATGTCCACATTTACACATATAGACCACAGGCACTGAACGCCGGCGGAACATTTCAAGCATTCTTGAGGAAAGTCGGAAATGTCTGTTCTTACTAAAAACTCATTCACTGGAATGGGGATTCTCCATGCAGCTATGTGCCCATTGAGGTCAATGTCTTGGTTTGTCAAATCCCATAGTGGTGAATGAAGGTACGGCCTCGCATGTGTGGCATCCTTTCTATTCACTGCTATGGGACTTCCAAAAATATCCTCTCGAACATACTTGGCTATTATTATAATAAAAGTAAAAAAAGTCTTACAGTTTGGACAGCCCCTTTAAGGCTCAATCAACGTATAGTCAGGAGCAAATTGTGGTAAAATTCTATAGTCACATCCTGCTACCAAAATTTCCAGCAGTTTCAAAGCATTAAAGGGGTTGTCTCATCTCAGTCAATGGGGGTATAGCGCTAGGATATGCCCCCTTTGTCTTATAGGTGCAGGTCCCACTTCCCTCTACTGGGACCCACATCTATCTTCTAAACTGAGCCCACCAAAGTGGTGGCTGGAGGACTCCGATCCAGCCACCACCAAGCATTCTCCCCATAGAAGCGAATGGGAGCGCACCGCGCATGACCGGCCACCGCTCCCATTCACTTCTATGGGAAGACAGAAATAGGTGAGCCTGCGCTCGGCTTTTTTCGACAGCCCTATAGAAATGAATGGAGGGCGACCGCATAAGTGCAGTGCACCCTCCACCATTTTCAGGGCTCCGTTCTCGATATAGGTGCAGGTCCCAGCGGTGGGACCCGCACCTATCAGACAATGGGGGCATATCCTAGCGATATTTCTCCATTGTCTGAGATGAGACAGCCCCTTTAATGCGTTTTATTCTTGAATTAACACGAAGTATTATGCCCTTTTCACACGAGCGGGAGACTCGTATGTCTCCCGCAACGCATCTACAGGTCTGGACTCCGGCACTGACTGGGATCGCATATAATGCTATGCGATCCCTGTCCGTGCATGCAGAGTCCAGCCCTGTAGATGCGTTGCGGGAGACATGCGAGTCTCCCGCTCGTGTGAAAGGGGCATTAGGAATCTTAGCACTGTCATGATCAAATACTACAGCATGACAAAAACACCAATAAAATGGCAGCTCTACAATCCAGAATATGTTCCTCTTGCTTCTTCTGAGGAAGGTGTTAGGTTCTGCCTCTCCTGTATACCCAGCTGCCTGCTCCAATAATTCCCTTGCAGTTGTAAGTGTAAGGCTAGGGCTACGCGGCGACACTGATCGCGCAACACTTGTCGAGGCCAGGATCCCTGAGTAGCGGGGATCCCATAGAAATGAATGGGATCGCTGCGGCACTTGCACAAAGTCCAGCCATGTTGGATTTCTTGCAACTGCCGTGGCGATCCCATTCATTTCTATGGGATCCCCGCTACTTAGCGATCCTGGCCGCGACCGGTGTCGCCGTGTAGCCCTCACGTGGCTAGACCACACACAGCTTGCCATGGTTTTGCACATGTGCTTAACCTATACCTGGTGCAAACATTACAGCAATCAGCAGTAGATGAGTACATGTTTTGTCATGTAGGCAATTAGCATGGACGACTAGTACGTGTGTGTGTGTCCTAAGGGCAACTGCACACAACACATATTATGTGCACTTTTTCCTCACTAAAAAAAAACACACAACATAATACAGTACCAGCAAAGTGAATGAGATCTGACATATCTCATGTACATGTTGCTTTTTTCTTCTGTGCGGAAATTGACCTGTTGTGCGGATTTTGAAATCTGCAGCACGTCAATTGTTTGTGGGATTCCACACCTTCTCTAGGGTGGTTTCCCCCCTAGACTTCAATGGAGTTGTTGACAAAAAGAGAAAATCTGCATAAAAAACAGCAACAAAAAAACAGTATAAAAGCCACACCAAAAAAGCACTAAAGCGCAATAAATAGTGCACATTTATGTACATTTTTTGTGTGGTTTTGGGGAGGATTTTTTGTGGATTTTCTGCATACAAATCTGTACCCTCTACAGGTACCCTAATCCTAGTAGTTCACTACATTCAACATAGCCAGTTAATGCCGCTCAGTGCCCGGATCCCCATTGATTATAATGGGATCCTACAGGGATCCATTTGATTTCCAGCAGAAATGCCAGCTTCTGGCCTGCTGGATTTCACAGTGCAGATGTGAACTTACCCTTAAGGCCACCAGCACATGTTATGGAATACGCACAGTGTTCTTGTGTAGATTTCCCGTGTGGAAAAACCGTAGCATAATACACTAATCTCGTGTACACTTTGCAGATTAGTTCCGCGTGGAAATTGACCTGCATTGCGGATTTCCAAATCTGCAGCATGTCCATTATGTTTGCAGTTTTAGCTGATGATTTTATACTTTTCAGTGGAAGGGTGCGATGTGCGGCAAAACTGCATCTAATCCACACCAAAATCTGCAATTACAAATTGCAGATATTGGTGTTGATAAAAAACATAAATAAACTAGATTTGCATTTCCAGAAGAAAATACATAGTGCTTGAAAAGGGCGCACCTTTAACAGTGCCTTCCAAAGTACACCTGTGTGACTGCCCCTTTAAGAGTATCTGCTCCTTTAAGAGTAACTGTCCCTTTAAGAGTGGCTGCCCCTTTAAGAGGGACTGCCTTTTAAAGAGTGATTGTCCCTTTAAGAGTGACTATCCCTTTAAGAGTGTCTGTCCCTTTAAGAGTGTCTGTCCCTTTAAAAGTGACTGCATCTTTAAGAGGGACTGCCTTTTAAAGAGTGACTTTCCCTTTAAGAGTGACTGTCCCTTTAAAAGTGACTACTCCTTTAAGAGTGTCTGCTTCTTTATGAGTAACTGTCCCTTTAAGAGTGCTGCCCCTTTAAGAATGACTATCCCTTTAAGAGTGTCTGTCCCTTTAAGAGTGTCTATCCCTTTAAGAGTGACTGTCCCTTTAAGAGTGTCTGTCCCTTTAAAAATGACTGCCCCTTTAAGAGTGACTGTCCCTTTAAGAGTGACTGCCCCTTTAAGAGTGTCTGTCCCTTTAAAAATGACTGCCCCTTTAAGAGTGTCTGCTCCTTTATGATTAACTGTCCCTTTAAGAGTGTCTGTCCCTTTAAAAATGACTGCCTCTTTAAGAGTGTCTGCTCCTTTATGAGTAACTGTCCCTTTAAGAGTGTCTGTCCCTTTAAAAATGACTGCCCCTTTAAGAGTGTCTGCTCCTTTATGAGTAACTGTCCCTTTAAGAGTGACTGCCCCTTTAAGAGTGACTGCCCATTTAAAAGTGGCTGCCCATTTAAAATTGGCTGCCCCTTTAAGAGTGACTGCCCCTTTAAGAGCGACTGCCCCTTTAAGAGAGACTGTCCCTTTAAGAGCGTCTGTCACTTTAAGAGCATCTGTCCCTTTAAGAGTGGCTGCCCCTTTAAGAGCGGCTGCCCCTTTAAGAACGGCTACCCCTATAAGAGTCACTCAGGAAAGCACCTTGAAGTTTAACAGAATCCAAAATGGCAGATTAACCCCTCTTCTGCCAGTGCGCGTCCCCGAGGCCCGTGATCACGGCTCCTTACAACGGACATGTGAATGCCCCCTTAGCCTCAGGTCTGAGGAAACTCCCCTCTATATTATCTCTATATATCTCTAAGCCTTCTCCACTATGTGTATGCTGTGCCATATATGGTGCTGCCTATTTGCATATTCACTGTGATTGTACGCCAAGCGGTTCGGGCTGTATTAATTGCAGAAATTTAGGGAGAAGAAGAAGAAGAAGAAAGAAACGGAGGAATAACAATATAGTGCTTTTCAAGCACTATAATAAAGACCAGGGAGTGTTGATGACTAGTGTTGAGCGAGCATGCTCGGCCGAACTCGCTGTTCGGCCGAGCATGCCTATGCTCGGGTCCGCTTGGTGTTCGGCCGAACACCGAGTGTACTCGAGCGCAATGCTCGAGTCTCTTCCCCGCACTGTAATGTTGATTTGTACGCTAATGCGTACGCATTTGTATGCTATGAGTACGCATTGTGCGCTAATGCGTACAAATTCAGTTAATTAGCATACTTTTACGAGTGAAAGTATAATCAATAAATAATCAAAAAATATGCCCCCAAACACTTGGGAAAAGTGTATAATAAGCAAATAAAATATAACTTTTAATAGATATGCAATAAAAAATCTAAATCAAACCAGTAGCACAAAGCAAAACAACGCTAAAAATCTCATTGGTAATAACCAGACTAAATCAAAGACTATCCACTGTGTCAATACATTGGAACAGTCTTACCCCATCCACCGGGATTACCCTTGGGATCAAAGTGGCAGGAGATCAGGCAGGGATCCAACATCAGGTGCTCTGAAGTATTATTCCTTGGTCATGTAGCGATGGCTAAACAAGCAGGAGTGGGTACACGTCACTATTATGCTCTTAGGTTCTTGAAGGGAGGGGAACTAGTGTGACCCTACCTGTCTATATAGAGCCCCGCCCCGAAAAGGGCGATACCTGTCCCTGCAAATGGCCAATTCCCTATGCTAAATTACACGTGTCCACTCCCGACGTGACACGTTTCTCTTAAATAACTCATCAGGGGAGGGATTAAATGAACAAAAAAAAAGGGGACCATCTAATGGATAATGGCCACTACAAAAGGAAAAAAAAAAAAACTTTGTTGGCAGAAAGTAAATAACATTTCACCGCTCCAGTGGGGGCAGGGAGAGGAAAATGCATTGGCACCATCCATTATAAAAACCTTCCAGTGGGAAGCAGAAATAGATATGGGTAGCCAATTACAATTGAAAGTCCATGGTGCGGCTACAACTGTGCCCCTACTGTCTACAAAAAAATAAAAGAGATCATCCATTTGCTCACGACGGGCCGTCAGCTGCCACCTTGATTGACGATCTCGCACGAAATTCTATGCGCGGTGACGTATGACATCACCATGCCGGACGGCGTGATGACGTCATTACAGGCCGTGCAAGATTCGTGCCAGATCTTTAACCCCTTCACGACCGCCATACGGCTATATACGTCCTATCTGCACATGCCCCGTGCAGATAGCACGTATATAGACGGGCAGGCGGCCCTTTAATCCCAGCGCTGATCAGCCTGCAACCCAGCCTGCAATCTAGCAGGAGCAGGTCGGGTCCCGGCTCACAGACAGAGCGAGGACCCTGAGGAGAAGACAGGAGCGGTCTATTACCGCTTCTGTCTTCTCCTAAGCCGGAGGAGAGACTTACCTGCTCAGCCGGCGCAGCAGGAATGAAGCGGCAGCGCCGCTTCCTGTGTTAGTCCCGGCGGTCACGTAACCGCCGGGTGTCTCGGGGCCAGAGCAGTGCTGCAGGGTCTAACCCTGATCAGCTCTGCCTGTGTGTAATGAGCCCCCAGGGGGCTGTTTTCCCCTGTGACTGGGGCTCCTGTGGATGCCCCAGTTACAGTGGAAACAGTGGGGAAAAAAAAGTGTTCAAAAAAACTAATATGTCCTCCAGAGGTCTTTTAATGACCTCCTGGGGGACATATTAGTTGTCAAAAATAAATTACTATATAAGTAAAAAAAAATAAATAAAAAACAAACAAAAAAAGTGTAAAAAAAAAAAAAAAAATTAAACACGCAGTCGCCAATGAAAACAGTCACCATAGTCGCCCCGTAAAATAAAATCTATACATGCTATATATCAAAATGATCGTCATCAAATAGGGAACCCATTGCAATAATTAATTTGTGCGTCAGTTTTAATATTTAAAAAAAAAAAATCCTTTTTTTTAATAAGAATTAGCGGTTTTTGTCTAAATTAAACCTAAAAAAATATAAAATATCTTTAAAAAAAACATTCTAATAATAAGTCCTAAGTGTCAAGTAAAAAAAATTGCAAAAATTATTTTCATATTCAAACGAAAAAAAAAAAAAATTAGGGTCACTAAGCCACCATGTGCCCAAATCACAAAAAGTTGCCTGGACATTCAGGCCTTTTATAGGTCCGGTCATGAAAGGGTTAATCAAGATGGCGGCTGGCCTGTTGTGAGCAAATGGAGGATGTAAGTATGATGTAGTCTATTATTTTTTTTATTTTACACTGTAATATTGCTATCAGATGCCACGATCAGCTATGAACACGGCATCTGAGGGGTACAATGACTGGGAGCGGTGCAGTCGCCGCTCCCTGTCATTGCACCCACTACTTACAAAGAAATGCGATTCGTGAGAAAGTAATTCGTCACAAAGCTAATTTTTTTGTAAAATTGGATGAAGCAGCCAAATCGAATTTTTGAATACTGCGCTCATTTCTAGTCTATATACTCCTTGGCTGAGATTCAGCTATCTGTGAATGTCTTCCGTCCTTCTACGTTTGCTCCCCACATACATATGTTTATTGATGGCGCAGAAAGGAACTTGCAGCGATTGATTTCAGATAAACTTGTGGTTTATTATTTTCCAGCTTTCTGATTTTGGCCATTGAATAGCAGTAAATGTAGAAAGTGTAAGTAATGAGGAACGTGTGATAATCCATTACATTTTGGCCTTGGGGGTACACACTTTAACTCTACCCTAAACTCAAAGCCTTAATCAGGTGATGCTCTTACGCATGGGGGTCAAGTGTTGGTAGGGTCACTGCCCCCGGACCACTACCGTAAGGTCTCCTGGCCCCTGAGGCCTTATTTATTTGCGTCCTCTAAGACTGTGTGATGTGAAGTACCCGGCTTCGCAGTCTTAGCTCTGCTCCCAGGCCTAAAAACCTGGCTATTGGTGCACAAATGATGGATGAGGTGTAAGGTATCAAGGAAGCAGAGGCCAGCAGAGGTGGCTCCCTGCAGATTAAGGGCAGTGAAGCCTTCAGTAGCCTGAGATGGGAACCTGGGGTAACCAAACTCCCAATTACATTGACTGATTCTGCAGTATGTGGAAGTAAATCTGGGGGGAGATAATGTAAGCTGCAAACTTTATTTGCTACGCTGCCTGCGCCGTAGATTGTTTGAAATATAAATGTTAAAGGGCAACTACAGCAAAAGTGAAATATAGAAACCGAAAACAAATACCTCAAGAGGCCAATCACTCAATCCTGGCTGTCGCTTTTAGTTTTGAATAGCTTAATTTTACCCCATATAAGGTACAGGTGGATTTTAGGCAATGGTGTAGCTATAAGTGCAGCAAGCCCCGGAGCGGAAGATGGGAGTGTTAGTGGCTCTGGCTGCAATGATCATTCATAGTGGCAGTCCTCACACTGATACTCCCTAGGATAGCAGGGCATACTCTTTCTTTCTTTGGGGCACACCCTAATGTTGAGACTCTTGTTGGGCTGGCGAATGCTGTGGGAGACCGCAACGAGGCCAGTTGTAGAAGATAAAGGTCTCTCTTTACAGAATATGCAGAATATGAATTTCTAGGACATCCAAAGGTATCAAAATTCAGTTCCAAACATTTGTCAGTACAAATCTTCTCAGATAACAATGTATGGTTATATGCCTTCATTCTGACTCTCCAAAGTTGCAGAATCTATGGCTGGCAATATTATTCCTGGAATGGTGGCTGAACTTCCCGGGTGAGGGGTACAGAATTAAGATACTGTGGGACAGATCCTGTCTAAGTGTGGAAAGGTGTCTTAGCAATGTCCCTCTCACCTCAGTAAAGTCTCTATCAGCCTTAAACAGCAAATACCTTACTGACTGTCTCCATGCAGATTCTGGACCTTCTAGTTCTTTCCTTCTCTTTCTTTTAGGAGTACTGTGAAGTACATATGGTTTTCTCTCTGTTGGGGTGTGTGTGTGTATGTGCAAATTTCAATCCTTGCCCTCCCGTGTAGGAAAGCCTATCTACACCTCTGCTCATACAAGTTATTCTCCTCCTCTGCTTAGACTAGGCTCAACTGGGGGCTGACCCAAGGTCCTCCTCCCCAGCAACCAAACCTGTAAACAAAGGTTTAACCCTTTATTGTCCATGCAGTGCCATTACGTACACAAATACAACACATGACATTTAATTTAGCAATTAACTCTTTGCACTAGCCCTGTTCTGAGGTACTGCAGAGCCCTAGTCCAACGCTGGTAAAGTGTAAGCTTACCTATAGACCACCTATTCTATCACATGTATATTAGGACATCGCATGTCTAACAGTTCTCTAACATACATCTGCCCACATTCTGCAGTCAGATTGTTTGACCTCTGTTCTCTAAAAACCCTAACGAAGATGCAGGATATACAAGTGCATCTCAATAAATTAGAATATCATCAAAAAGTTTTTTTTTTTCAGTAATTCAGTTCAAAAAGTGAAACACATATGTTATATAGTCATTACAAACAGAGTGAACTTTTTCAAGTGT
The DNA here is from genome assembly GCA_900303285.1 of Rhinella marina. Lineage (NCBI taxonomy): Eukaryota > Metazoa > Chordata > Amphibia > Anura > Bufonidae > Rhinella > Rhinella marina. The sequence goes on along the minus strand of ONZH01010825.1, from coordinate 117,475 downwards.
TTATTTCTGTTAATGTTGATGATTATGGCTTACAGCCAAGGAAAACCCAAAAGTCATTATCTCAGAAAATTAGAATAATTAACCCAAAACACCTGCAAAGGCTTTTTAAACCTTTAAAAACGTCTCTTAGTCTGGTTTAGTAGACGACACAATCATGGGGAAGATTGCTGGCTTGACAGATGTCCAGAAGGCTGTCATTGACACACTCCATAAGGAGTGTAAGTCACAAAAGGTCATTGCTAAAGAAGCTGGCTGTTCACAGAGTTCTGTATCAAAGCATATTAATGGAAAGTTGAGTGGAAGGAAAAAGGGTGGTAGAAAAAGGTGCACAAGCAACAGGGAGAACCGCAGCCTTGATAGGATTGTTAAGAAAAGGTCTTTCCTAAATTTGGGGGAGATTCACAAGGAGTGGACTGCTGCTGGAGTCAGTGCTTCAAGAGCCACAACACACAGACGTATCCAGGACATGGGCTACAAGTGTCTCATTCCATGTGTCAAGCCACTCATGACCAATAGACAACGCCAGAAGCCTCTTACCTGGGCCAAGGAGAAAAAGAATAGGACTGTTGCTCAGTGGCCAAAGGTGTTGTTCTGAGATTAAAGTAAATTTTGCATTTCATTTGGAAATCAAGGTCCCAGAGTCTGGAGGAGAGGCACTAAATCCAAGCAGCTTGAGGTCTAGTTTCCACAATCAGTGATGGTTTGGGGAGCCATGTCATCTGCTGGTGTAGGCCCACTGTGTTTTATCAAGACCAAAGTCAGTGCAGCCGTCTACCAGGAAATTTTAGAGCACTTCATGCTTCCCTCTGCCGACAAGCTTTTTAGAGATGGAATTTTTATTTTCCAGCAGGACTTGGCACCTGTCCACACTGCCAAAAGTAACAATACCTGATTTAATAACCACAGTATTACTGTGCTTGATTGGCCAGCAAACTCGCCTGACCTTAACCCCATAGAGAATCTATGGGGTATTGTCAAGAGGAAGATGAGAGACACCAGACCCAACAATGCAGACGAGCTGAAGGCCGCTATCAAAGCAACCTGCGCTCCCATAACACCTCTGCAGTGCCACAGGCTGATCGTCTCCATGCCACGCCGCATTGATGCAGTCATTCATGCAAAAGGTGCCCCAACTAAGTATTGAGTGCATTTACTGTACATACTTTTCATTTGGCCAACATTTCTGTGTTTAAAAAAAATTACAGTTGGTCTAATATAATATTCTAATTGTATGAGATAATGACTTTTGGGTTTTCCTTGGCTGTAAGCCATAATCATCAACATTAACATAAATATCACTTGAAAAAGTTCACTCTGTTTGTAATGACTCTATATAATATATGTGTTTCACTTTTTGAACTGAATTACTGAAAAAAACTACTTTTTGATGATATTCTAATTTATTGTGATGCACTTGAACCTCTATGGCACATATGCAACTGCTAATTAGATGGTAGTATCTTGGGCTGGGCCTCCTCTGTCCAGGGCCCATAGTAGTCGCATTATCTGGCTCTATAGTACATATGCCCTTCAAGGGTGCACCTAACCTTTCTGCCTGAGGCGAAAACTGAAACAGCACCCCCCCATGCCAATTTCTTATCCTAACCCCTTTGCTACAGTGAAAGCACTCATTGAACATGGCTCTTCTGCTGCCTCCCTTATGCCCCTACCTGGTGCTGCCTGAGGCGATCACCTCACCAGGCCTCATTGGTGGTGCAACCCTGATGCCCTTGCTACTCATATTTTATGGACTCGGCAGCAAATCTTGACTTAATACTTACATGTTTGCCTGTTTCTAAAAATATACCCATTTTATATATGCAGTGAACCCCCCGATGACCCAGTGCATAGGATGGGAGTGGTAGTGATGAGCTGTTGTGTTATGATGTACTCTCTCAGGATGTTGCTCCCATGGGACCAGTGCAGTGAAAATGTACTTTGAAGGATCAGGCCGGAAGTAAACGTATAACAGTCTCTCTTTATAACTTGTGGCACATCCAGCAGTATTAAGAACAAAGTGCAGATCCTGGCACCAGATGAGGAGGTATACGGGATGGTTGCATGGCAATTTAACAGCACTGTCGGGCATTTTTGGATATAGGTGTTTAATGTAATATTCAGTCTTGATATTTGTCTGGCCTAGTGGTGGTTTAGGTGATGGGTGTCTGAACCATAGTCCTGCACCCTGAAGCACTATATGTAAAGCTGTATTTCACTGATTACTCAGCTGTCCTGTCACACTGATGCTTTAGGTAAGCAATATTTTTGAGTTTGCTTTAGAGTGTTGGCCAGGAGAATAATCTCTGGTTCAAAGGGTTAGGAGCTCTGAAGTGTGCTTCTTCTCCCTTCTCTGTCTAGACTGGAACTCCCCCTCCTTGCAGGAAGTAGGATCAGCCTACTCTCAAAAATCCATATCAAACTGATGCTTTCGGTAAGCAATATTCTTGAGTTTGCTGATCTCTCTGGAGTGTTGGTCAGAAAAATAATCTCTAGTTCAAAGGATTAGGAGCTCTGACAAGTGCTTCCTCTCCCTTCTCTGTCTAGACTAGAACTCCTCCTCCTGGCAGGAAGTAGGATCAACCCACTCCAAAAAATCAATAACGTTATAATACACGACTATTTACAATTGTAGATACCTCCAGGTCTGGGATACTGCATATACCCTTGATGATGATAATATTATATGCTTATGTAATTAAAGGCGATTTAATTGGAACAATATGATGCGTTTTTGACAGAACTCTCCCAGTCCTTATAACCAGTCGACACTCGCAATGAACAGCATTGATTCTTTATACACAGTGAGCACCGATCTCTCTCCAGAAAAAATGTGTTACTGCGCAATTACAATAAGTGTGCTCATTTATAAAGATTGATCAGCCATCCTGCCTCGTTCTTACTAATTGTGTTAATTATTTGAGTGGAAGACTTTAGAAGTGCCGTAATTTTTAATGTGTGCGAAAAACAGTTCAATTGTAAAGACACCGGGAGAAATGAGAATTTAACTAGCAGCTGTGGAGGTAATCATTACATTCATCTCCAGTATCTGCCTATCTGACCAATTTCAACTGGAAACTGTTCCCATTATATCTCTGTTTATAGGAATATCACAATGACGCTTATTTGTAAGAATTCTACTGCGAGCCTGTTCTTCTGTGGTGGAGCTGGAATTATTGACCAGCAATGGTCATCATCGTGGGCTTACAAACAAGTTCATCAGTATGCTTCAATACTCCAGACAATATTTAATAACTACTGCAGGGCCTGAGGGACACAGGGATTCACTTAACCCTAAAGTGTGTATCCCTCTGTCATGCACTTCCCCTTCAGGCATAGTATAATTGCAGCGACCCAGTGTGTCACTGCTAAAGGATCATAGATAGTGTCCTGATGTACGGTCTTATTTTTATTGAAAATCGTTCTTCTATTATTTTTGTGTATCTATGTAACATAGAACTTATTACCTACTGTTAGTAATTAATTCATAAACTTCTAGACCGAATAATGGAAATGACACGACAAGATAGTGCCGTAAGAATAGATGCCCCAGAATTGTTATTACAAGGGAGATGGAAATATTGTATTTTTCACCCTATAAGACAGTTTTTAGAAGAGGATATTTTTTTTTTAGATTTTAGATCAGACCACCAATCAGACCCCCAATCTTAATAAGACCCCAATAAGACCTCAGATCAGACCCACTTTCAGACCTCAGCTCAGTCCCCAATGTGAATGACTCCCAATCAGGCCTCAGATAAGAGCCTCAATATAAATAAAACTCCCCATTCAGACCTCAGATGAGACCCCCATGCCTCAGATCAGTCCTCAACCTCAGATCAGCCCCCATGCCTCAGATCAGCCCCATGCCTCAGATCAGCCCCCATGCCACAGATCAGACCCCCATGCCTCAGATCAGCCCCCATGCCTCAGATCAGCCCCCATGCCACAGATCAGACCCCCATGTCTCAAATCAGACCCCATGCCTCAGATTAGACCCCCATGCCTCAGATCAGACCCCCATGCCTTAGACCAGACCCTCATGCCACAGAGCAAATAAAATTAAAAAAATCATCTTACCTCTCCTGCTTCCAATGCCGCAGCTCCTAGGATCCAACTCGCTTCTTCTTTCTGCCGTGCTCTGTGCTGTGACCCGACATGCACAGTTTGAGGTTACAGAGCGTCCTCATGCTGTGCGCAGTTACAGCCCTGCCGTCGCTGAGCAGGAAGCGGTGAGTACAGAACCCGGGGAGCGCTACATTCACCACTTCCCGATCCTCCGGTACTAATGAGAGCTTCCATAATGGATGTGCTCATTAGTATTCGCCCAACTTCAGGGGGGTGGGGGGGTGGGGGGAAGTGTCTTTCTGGATGTAAGGAGAGGTGATACCTCCTCTATAGTGTTGCCATGTTGCTTTGCTTTCCTTCTAGGACTATCTGGGCTTTTGGCTGGGAGGACCACTCTGAACATGCTTGGTGGTGACACTGAGTATACAGAAGTACTTTGCCTTCAAAACAGCATTAATTCTTCTAGGCACACCTGCACACAGTTTCTGAAGGAACTAGGCACATATCTTGTGTGGATCTAGTCTTGCTGAAATCCATCTGTCTCTTCATGATATCCAAGACAGAATCCTCAAGCACTGTCAATATACTGACGGAGCCTGGGAAAACCTCTGTATATTTAACATTTTGTGTCTTCTTTTAGACTGTCATAGCCAGGTCTTTAACCCATCCTTCATGGGAGGCATACATTCTAAGCAGTGAGCCACAGAGCTCACTGTTATTAACAGGAGTCTGTTTTAGTCTCAGACTGAAAACCTCAATAGTATTTTTCCCATCTACAATGTATTGGTATCTACAGATATATCGCTTTCTATACATATCAGGGCATTGTATGGGTGATTTTTTTATGGGGATAAAATTAAAATAAATAAAAATGAGAATAATCACAAAACTGTTGATTATAGCAGGAGAACAATTAAAATAATGGAAGCGCTATTTCCATCAAATGACAGAAATGGACTCCATCTGATGGATCCCACTGACTATAATAGGATCTGGTTTCTATAAGAAAACCTGGGTTTTTACCAGACAAGAAGGTACTTTACACTGAGCTATCCTTTCCTATATTTTTAATGGATTCTACAATGGAGGCTCCTGATGAATACTCCAGTATAGATGAGGGCAAAATCTAACATGGACTTCATTGCCTATAATCTATTCCCTCATGAGTTAGAGCACAACACCCTCTGACTGTCACATCTGGGGGTCTTCTTTTTCAAGATAAGGAGTGAGAAGATGATCGTTCACCCAACTAATCACCCCTATGCGCCAAATTAGGCCATTTTATTGATTCCATGACCCAGACATTTACCGGCGTCTGCATCACAAAGTTAGATTAGTTGCATCAAACACACAAATACCAGTAAAGTGAATATTTTACACCGTTCTCCTGTCCATACTGGATCTTTGGTGTAAAACCTGCTTTTCTAGTGATACCCTTTACATGCTAAACTAAAGAGGAAAATCTCACAGATTTCTGACAGATGGAGAAGGCTTCCATCAATCAGAACTGACATTTTCTTTCACTGACTGTCACCATTAACCATCATTTTCAATTAGTTTTACAAAACAGACCAGTATGACAAACCAGGGCAAACTGGGCTACTGCATAGAGCTGCATGCTCGGGGGCAGCAGTGAAATAGGTGGAGGGGATGTATTTTTCATGCATTTCTGATTATTTCCTCCTCCATACCAGCTCATTCATAGGTCACTTACTGGTCACACATAGGGCAGACATAGCATTTTTTATTTTAAAAAAATGGAAAGGGAAAAAAATATTTTATTACAAAAAAAGGTGCAAAACTCAAAATATGATCAAACCATTGGTGTCAAATAATGGCAAGTGTTTAAACCACGCCCCCCCCCCCCCCCCCACACACACACCACCTTTTTAACCGTGTAAACTTGATCAGTGTTTTTTTGTTGGGTAAGGTGTCAATTCTAACTGCAGCTCCAAAGGCACCCATACACAATAATATAATGTTTGCCGAATCCGAATTCTAGTGTTATCCCAGCGGTCCGTGACTGCTGGCCCTACACGCAGGCACGGGTGCTGGGCTCCCTCATTCCTTCCTGCTGCCGTCCACTATGCTAACAAGGTAGCTTAAACTGATGTATCTGTGCTCCGTGCTAGAGCTTACTTCCTGCTTGAATCCTGTACTGTTGTTAGGGCATGCACAGGTGTGTCTCTCCTCCTTTTGTGAGTCAGCACGTACACGCCCTCTATCTTCCTGGGTTGCAGGAAGTATTTAAAGGTGCTTCCTGCCCCAGGAAGGCGCCTGAGCAATCTTGGTCACAAGCTTGTTTAGTTCCTTGTGTGAAGGTATTTCGAAGTTTCTGCTTTTCTGTGTACTGGACCCTACTTCTCGATTTAACGGATATTGCTTGATTGCTGCCTGTGTTGACTTCAGATTTCTTGACTACGTCTTTCCCCTTGGTGCTTGCACCGGTATCTCTGTCCCCCTAGTTAGCTGCCACTGACCCCGGGAATGCTCTGGAGTGGTACCTGGTAACTACCCTAACGGCCCAAGCGTATCCTCACCATCAAAGGCTCTAGTGAAGACCATGTAGTTACTTAGCCGTGGCCCTCTAGGATATAGCCGGTCAGTGGTGCAGTGGGTCCACACCCGCTTGCATAACATCTGACAATTCTCTGCTATGCTCTAGTTTTTGCTGATGTCCTGATATGGTAGGAAATAGCTGGGAATGCAACTGGCTGAGGTGGGAGTTGCATTCATAGCCATTTCCTGCTCTGTCAGGACAGGAGCAGGAAGTGGAGTTTAGTGGGTATCTGGGCGCTGTCAGAAGGGTCCTAACAGGGATCGATGAGTTGAATATACTGTAAGCTCTTTTATTTTTTTTTTACACCATTTGTATCACAGTGCAAAGCTTTATTTGGCTGTAATACCCCTTTAATAATACTGACTTGTAGTTTTGCCTGAAAACCACTCTAAAATGGATAGTATTAATATGTTTCACAGTTATTTCGTTGTAGAATTTTTATGGTTGTACAAAGTTTTAAAGACAAAGCACTAAATTCAAGGTAATGCCAACTATTCACTGTCAAGGCTTCAGACTGGATGACAGGTGCTGAGAGACTGCTCAAGAAATCTGATGGATTTGATGTTCGACTTTAAGATTGATATTCTCTTGTATTATTTGTAGAGCAGTGCAATGTAGCAGGCGATACGTCTCAAGGATATTCGGTGACAACATATGATCCACATATCACCATGGGGCTCTGGTTATCCAGCCTGTGGTGCAATAGGCATGCTCTAATTTCTTGGAACCTTTGCCTTATATATCCAGGTAGGGGTATAGCCTCCGGCCACACTGCTCAGGGACCTCAGTTGCAGATTTGATTTTATTTATGTTTGTGTGAATAACACTGTATGCAGACACGAGCACAGGGGCGTTGCTATAGGGGGTGCAGATGTAGCAGTCGCTACCGGGCCCAGGAGCCTGAGGGGGCCCAAAGACCCTTGTGCCGCATAAGAAGACACACAAAGTAAGGGGGGCTCAAGATGAACTCTTGCACTAGGGCCCATGAGCCTTTAGCTACGCCCCTGCATGAGCATAAAATACACACACAGAGATCATGACATGTATGCGGACCACGCTGAAATATTTGATTAAACTTATTGATTGATCTGCTTGTCCTTCTATTAATGTATAGTGCATTCGGAAAATCTTCAGACCCTTTCACTTTTTCATATTTTTTTATGTTGTGAAAAAACATTTTTCCCCCATCAATCTGCACTCAATACCACATAATTGGCTGCACTCCCCATCTTGGAGTCATTATAGGGATTTGATAACTGCTTTAAGCCCACAGCCAAGACAACGTAGGAGTGGATTAGGGACAACCCCGTGAATTTCCTTGAGTGGACCAGCCAAAGCCCTGACTTGAACCCAATCGAAAATGGTTGTCTATCGATGATCCCCCATCCACTCTGATAGAGCTTGAGAGGATCTGCAGAGAAGTGTACAAATCTTGTGGCATCTGTAGTGCCCTGGAACAGGGGTATTGTGAAGTCTGGACATTTGTGGACATTTGCCTATTTCCCCTATGCAATTTTATAAACTTCTTACTCTATTTCACTTGAAAAGGTTAACTTGCACTGTTTAATACTGTGTAACTGCATTTTATATGTTGTGATATATATCCTGTTCATTATCACTGTATTTGCAAGGCTCTGTGGAAAGGGTTAATGAATACTGAGAGACTTTGAATGAGAAGCTGGTAATTTTCTATAGCTGCCTTAGAGTTTAAAGAAAAGCATGTTTTGGAGGGAAAAACCCAAACTTGTTTACCACCAAAACCAGACAGAACGACCTTTTGAATGTGTGGTTTAGCTCTGTTGTTATGTCTGGAAACTTGTTTTGTCGAAACTTTGTTTCGGAAAAACTGCTGTGTCATTGCCATTGAGTAACATTGAAGCTCTAATGTAAGTCTATGAGAGATGGAAATTGTTACAATGTATCTGTTTGTGCTGAGCTTCTCCACTCCACCCCTCCCACTAGAAGGTTCCAGTCTAGCTAGAAATGGTGTATAAGGAGAGCAGTCACAGCCCCTAGGGTTCTACAGTTAGGGAACAGTGCTTGGAAGGGGAGACTCTGCCGGTCTTCATGAGTGACTGGAAGAAGATGCTGAGATGGGGAAATTGAGCCACAGACCAAGGAGCCACCTGGACTACTGAGCTACAGCCTTTGGGCCTTTGACCAGGGTACCAGCTTTCTGAGAGAGAGAGGGACAGCTAGCTCAGGCATTTCCTCAGCATCAAACCCTTCTTCTGCCAGGGCGGAGACCGGAAAAGCCAGCCCTATGCCTCACCTGTATTGTTTTGCACTTAAATTGCTCCAGTAAAGAAGCAAACTGGTTTACTGCAGACCCTGACTCTCTGGACTTATTTCCCATTGAAGTGCACCACACCTTACCATCCTTTGCAGTGAGCAGCAATACATGGTGACACCTCGACGGTGTCCAGGAGGACGCAGAGTAGCGTTGGAGCCACCCCAAACTCAGCCACTGCACTTCAGATCCAAGAAGACTGAAGGCTGTAATCGCTGCTGAAGGCGCTTCAACTAAGTAGTGAGTAAAGGGTCTGAATACTTATGTTAACAAATATGTATAACAGAGTCAGTTCTGTACGTGCCCTTGACCTTTTTCAGGACTCCACTGGATGAAAACACAGTAAGAGGCGACACTTGGTAGTGAACTTGAATAACATTACTCCAGCAAGAGCACAATGCTTGGTGGTTTCAAACACAGTATTGTGGTACATGGCTTGGAGGCTACAGAGTCCGTTAAAGGCACAGACCTTGGCAGTTACTTTTAGAAGCTACGAGGACCCCAAGCTTATTGGCCACAGTCTCTCTGAAAGGGCACAAAACATATTTGGTACAGTCTCTCATTGAGGGCACACAACATATTGGTTGCAGTTTAACAGGGTCCAGTAACAATGCACACATAGAAATGTACCCTGGGATATCATAGTTACAGCCTCTGGACACAACAGCAATATCTCCAGGACTTTTCTCATCCCACTGTATAATCTCTCTCCACAGAACTGCTTGCAGTGTTTTTGGTGGCACCTCCAATTAAGGGTTCTCCTTTGCCACAGCAGTCTCAAGCCAGGTTGCAGCTGGTGCTGATCAAGGTGACAGGCGGTTCATCTCCCAACAGGATCTCAGGATCAATAGCTCTAGTGTGGTTCACTGGCCAGACCCAACTATATTCAGATCAAAGACCAGGCAGATCAAGATATGACCCCTCACACAGTCTCCATTTCTTCATAGTTCATAGCTGGTTGGAAGTCTTACTGTGAATACATTATGGCCTCCAATAAATGCATTGGTAATATTAAGAATGCTTCCTGGCTCATGAATAAATTGCCAGGCCTACAGTGAATGCTGACGTGAAAAGGAGGTGAGGAAACAAGGGGGATTTAAATCTGTCAAAGAAAGCAATTTTTATACCATTAAAGGTCTCAGGAAAGCTGGGTCATAGCCATAGTCTAGAAATGGCAGTCACTGCCTCTGAATTGTTCATATATGTGGTCAATTACTGAAATAGTGATTAAGGGCCGGACCCCTACACTATTCCTGTCCTAACTGCACAGTGTATTCTACTCAAGGCCAGGGCTGGTGGATGGTTCGGTGATAAATTGCCTCGTCAGATACTGAATTAGATGTTAAATCTTGTGCCAGCAGTCTTATAGGGGGGAGTATTGAGGGGTTACATGGAGGGATGAGGAAGAAAGGAGGAGGAGGAGGTGCAAAGAGGAGATCTTTTTCTTCTGGATTTATAATGTGTCATTTCCTCTCCAGATAAACCCAAAGGGGAAGATTTGTTATAGTTCTTGCTTGAAACTGCTGTTTCAGACTTGCAGAGGCTGCCAAAAGACTGATGGATTTGGGCATTTTTTATTAACTATTTAAATACTCCCAGCAGTGGGTTCCTGTTCCCGCTGAACTGGGACAAAAACTGGAAATACCAAACAGCAGGTGTAAAATATCTAAGAGGGCATGCTAAATATCATTGTAATATAGCTGATGATAACATACTTTGGTGCTAATTTTATGTTAGGTTCAGAGGCATAAGCTGGCCCCCAATGATGGACCTGTCACATGGCCCCACATATGCCATTTATAATACTATTGTAGTCTTATGTAACAGAGACTGGGGGAGTCTAATACTTCTACAGCCCCTAGACTGGTTTACACAAGCACACATTTTGTCCTTAAAGGGGTTTTCCAATTTGCATTAACATCCTTTACAATAACCATTTATGAAGGTAGCTGTAATATTGTAATGTATTTCTTTTACCTTTATTGCTCCTATCTTCCGTTCTGGGCTGAGGTCACATGACCATGTCTATGGAGCTCTTTCTTATTTCCTGTGATGTCATGTCCATGGGCAGAGCAGTGATAGAGGAGTGTCAATGTAACTAGCCAGATCGGAGGAGCTATAAACCAGCTGGCCATTGTTAGGGGCGGTGCTGGAGCTGTGGCAGAGAAGGGAGAGATGCATCATGGGTTTGGTTGGATACAGGAACAGGAAGTGTTACATACAGGATGGAAGCAAACCAGAGTGATTGGTTTACACTGTGAAAACGAGTCAGGAGAGTCCAAATTGAGATAAAAAGCATGGGGAACATGTACATGAGGTAGCAATTACAGGAGCATGTCTGTTAAAAAAAACCTTTTTCAGGATCGTACATACACCATTTGAAAGACTCTGTAAATACAGAGCTTCAGAGAAAGGTTCACTTTCTTTTATTTATTCTCTGTTAAATGCACCACCCTCTAACGCCAAATTGGCATTCATGCATAGCTGGGAGGTTGACCTAGGAGAGACTCTCTCCATTGAACAATGGGAAGACTGCTGTACTATGATCAGTAGAGGGAGCTGGCAGGTCACCTTAATGGAAACCTCCTTGAAGATTCTTCATAGGACCTATTTTGTACCATCTAGACTACATGCAATCTATCCAACTGTCCCCCCCTATTGCTTTCGGGGGTGCCAGTCTGTAGGGAATACCCTTCATATATGGTAGACTTGTCCAATAGTACGTCAGTTCTGGACCAACATCAAGAGAGGACTATATGAGGTTTTCAGGAAGGATCTACCCCTGTCAGCTCCTGTGTACTTACTTGGTCTTAAGCCACCGACCTTTACCTACACGGAGTATAAATTGCTTCAATTCATCCTGATGTCAGCCAGGATTCACATAGCAACCAAATGGCGTACTCCGTCCCCTTAGGATGTCATTAGTTATCCACAGGGTTAATACTATTGCGCTGTATGAAAAGCTAAACGCTACGATAAATGATACAAGGGAACGCTATGCGCAAGTATGGAATCCCTGGCTGAACTGCTCTAATTCTCCCAATTTACAATACTATTTCTCTCTATAACCAGATAATTTGACTCGCGGGGGACTACTTCATTTACTCCTCCCCCCCCTTTTTTTTTTCTCTCTCTTTCCCCTTCCTGTCCTTTACCCTTGACCGGGGGAGTTCACCAGACTGTCTCTCAAAATTCTAATGTAAAATGAGTCAGACAATTCTTGTTTATTGACAACTTTCATTGTTTTATGATCGTTTCATTTGTACATCTAGTTACCATTCACATTTTTCATCGTATGTGATTATACCACTTGGAGAACTGTATTCATATTATACATATGCTTTGCTATTGTAATCACGATTTCTCCTGTTTTGCAATCAAAATAATAAATATATTTTGGAATTTAAAAAAAAAAACCTTTTTCAGATCAATGTCAATGGAAACTGGTTTGTATAAATATTCCAGATACATTTTTTAGAAGATGTCAGATTTTACTTGTATCTGACCTGCCTAAAAAGGTTATCTGAGACATTCAAAAATTTGCCCCATGCCAATAAATGCTATAATATAAATAAAATCATTATATACTCATCTCTTTTCCAATGTCGTTCTCAGAGCCACAGCTCTGATTCTACTCTTGATGTTTGTAGGCTGCAGCAGTGATCTAGAAGCATACGGCACATTCTATATACCGCTGAGGCCAGTGATTGGCTGCAGGGATAGGCAGGGGTGCACCTAACCTTTCTGCTGAAAACTGAAACGGCGCCCCCCCCCCCATGCCAATTTCTTAACCTAACCCCTTTGCCACAATGAAAGCGCTCATTGCACATGGCTCTTCCGCTGCTCCCCTCTTGCCCCTTCCTGGTGCTGCCTGAGGCGATTGCCTTTCCTGGCCTCATTGGTCGTGCACCCCTGGGGATGGGCTACATAGTATTGCTGAAAGAACACATACAGTATGTCTATCAGGTTCAACTAAGGGAAGAGGCCGTGATCAGTGTTATTTTCCACTGGTCTTCAGAGGCAACAATGCCACATATTGATGACTTACCATCTGGAACCAGTTGCCTCAGAGAAGATAGCCATGGGTACCCAGCACAGGAGTCAGGAATACAAGTTATATACTGTTGTTTTATATTTTTGTTTTTCTTTCTTTGAACTTGATTTTGACTAATGTGTCTACAGTATAATCAAGGATTATGCAAAAACAACATTGCTACAAAACCTTGGTGCAACTAATGTGTATCAACTTATGCACCCTTCAGATGAGAGTAAAAATGGGCAAGTCATAAGAAAAATAATTAGTCATCAACCTTGCACCCAAGGTTTCTAAGTTTCATTGCTCTAATGATGATGTAGGGAAATTGTGTGTTACTAAGTATCCTGCATTTATTACATCCTTCAAAGTGAGGAGGATATTTAGTCTAGAAACTTACATTTTTCTGGGCATTCTCATTGTGTACTCTAGTTTTCCTGTGGAAGTCACATTTATTTACTGAGAAGGATTGTTTATTTTAGAGGTGCCACTAGGGGTTAAGATTTATCCTGGCTCTTGGCCCGTCAGCCTCGATCCCACATGTATCCATGGAGAGCACCAGGGCCCAATGCCAGGTACCCACGGAGGAGGAAGACCAACTGGCCCACAGCCCATATGATTATTGTAGATATGGAGCTCAATGTTGTATTTCCTTAATCTCTCTAGCTGACCATTTTCATCGTTCTGACAGCTGAGAGCCCAGCATGAGCTTCCTCCACAGCTATCCTGTGTTTGACCTAGGAGCCGCCAAAAAGGATGGCAAGCACACGTGGCCAGAGAACTATGTGAGGCAATGTGTAACCCTTAATGGGGAGGTTTTTTTCACTGTGCACTTTATCTTTGGGGCTTCAAACACAAGTTCCTGACCTGGAACAACACAACACCTATTGTTTTATTCCATATCTGATAGAAGTTTCATGTTTTACTTTTTTGCTGAAATCTGCTAAGAAGTCTATCCCCCAGATGTTACATGTTGTGATGTGCAGCTGTATGCATATCTGTGCACGTGTACGCAAAATTTACATACAACTGCAACTGCAGGTTTTGGACAGAAAAGACATGTTCATGTTGACATACTTTAAAGATGCACACTATATCATTGGTGCCAGTGGAAGTCTGAATACTATTACTAAGTGTGAGTACCTAAGATCAGCCTCAAGCAAACGTGGGCAGATATCAGGGACCAGTAGGCATGGATACCTATGGTGATCTGCTCTATACCATGGGGCTTCATGTTCAGGTTTCTGCAAGCAGTTTTGGAAAGCAAAGCCAGGTGTGAATTAAAAAAGTGGAGAACTTGTATCTGTCCTTTATACTTTCTCTCTGTTTATAATTCACGCCTGATTTCGGCTTCCAAAACTGCCTGCAGAAACCTGACCATGTGGCCACACCCTACCTGACACCCAAGGACCTAGATACACCAAGTGCCAGCCATGTGCATACCTCTTTATGTCAATTTCTTTTGATAAGAAAATGCTTATTGTTACAAGACTCTGAGGTCTCCTAGGCCTCATATTTTTTTCTTTTGTCACATTAATAGTTATTTTATTCTGTTTTTCATTTTTCCCTCTTTTTTTCTCTGTCTCCCTTCTCTGCCATTCAAACATTTAATGCAAAGATAGCAATAGTAAATAATGTCAGAGTGACACTGACATAGCTATGCGTAAACACAGGGTTGATGGTGTTAACGAACAGCCTGTTTAAAAACACACTGTGCTGTCAAATGTATTTGTTTTAAAATTAAAAAATGTTCCAAAAACTGTTCCTTATTGGGGACAGATGTCTGTCTGTGTTTATAGACACGCATAGTAGTATAGGAAGAAAGCAGTGGCTTGTTCTGAACAAGCAGTCCAAAAATGATGCCCTAATAGGGGCAGATGCTTGCCTGTGTATACAGACACAAACAAAGTAGCATCAAAAGAACAGTATCTTGTTTAGAACAAGTGGTCCAAAAATTATGCCTTAATGGGGGCAAAATGCCTGTCCTTGTTTCTACATACACATGCCAGCATCAATAGAAACAGGCTCGCTCTGAAAAAGTGTTCAAAAACTATACTAGATCAGGCTTATGTGAAAAAAACAGGCCTAATTGAATGGCCCCTGGCTGCAACCAAAGCATACACTGATACTGACACACTAAAATATGCTTAATTGCACATTTTTATATGGTAGAAATATTGCAACTGTTTTGGAATAAATTCAGGCCTAATTTGACATCCCCTTGCTGCGACCAAACTATACACTGCTATTAACACACTAAAATAATATTATTTATGCAATTATAAAAGGTAAAGAAAATACAAAAGGTTTTTGGAAAGAAAAAGGTGCATTTGCACAGTGTACACAGTGAAATATATGCTGCTGGTGATACTGGGAGTATGCCTATAAAACACTTCCTGCCGGAGTTCAGCGTATCTGACCTAACCAGATACTAATACCCCATTGACTGTAATAGGAACCGGCTTTTTACTTTGACAGTTTTCGACATGAGCAGTGGCTTTCGTTGGCTGAAAACCAGCACTTATGTCAGAAACTGGCCGGATCTCTGCTGGGTCCCATTATAGTCGATGGGGTCTGGTGGTGAACTCTGGCAGCCTGTTCCTCTTCTGGAACAGCCTGCCAGATAGCTTAAATGTACGGTAGGTGTGGAACTAGCCTAAATAATTCGGTCTACCTAACGAAATATATCTTCTTCACAATCTCTACGCTGTCACTGCAAGACTGGAAAATGGCTGGTCTCTTGTGTGTCTATTGCAGTAAGGGCAGACACATCCTATCACATCAGTGACTGAGCTCACAATGGCGTCTGTGTTTCAGAGCTAGCATAGCGCCTAATAGATCAGCCAATATCCTCAGATTAAACTGGGCCTGTGGTCATCTTTTCCTGATCAATCTCAGGTCTGATGGCTTACAACAGAAGGTCGTATCTTGGCTCTAACACTCAAACACTTGAATGGGTGAATCCTGGATACCTAAGAAATCAACTTTAGAATCTGACTAACGTAGCTACGGATTTGTAAATAAATGAAAGTGTGCCCTGATAAAATTGTAGGTTAGCATATTCCCTGGTGGGGAAAAAAATCTGTAACGTAAGTGTGCAGCTAAGGTTTTGTAGACAGGTGGGGGTTTCCCATCTAGGAAGCATGAATGACCCCACAAAGGAAGAAGTGTAGAGTACTGCAGGGATAAACAAGCCCTTTTCCTGGCTATGGAAACATTTACCGTATGTGCCAAGAACTTTCCTGCAGACGCAGTGTAGTCTACCAATCCTTCAGCAATTGTGAGGTTTGACATTAGCTCAGGCTCTTACGTTCAATCTAATAGGCATTAGGGAGCTGCTATTAAGGCTGCAGTTGCCCACCTTACTCAGTGAGTCGCGATGAGGTTGCACAGATTCGTTGTTGCCAAGAGTCCTGAATTTGTCGGGATTGTGCAGCGACCCCTGAGGAGCCAGAGCAGAGGATGGGAGTGGTCGTGGCTCTGGCTGTTACCATCAATCGTAGTGGCTTTCATCACACTCTTGCTCCCTAGGGCCATGTAGTGATAGGAGGAAGCACCCTTACTTTACTCAGGACACACCCTGGTTCCAAGGTTCGTACATGATGGTAGTTGGGGTGCCTAAGTGTTTGTATGGGTGCAAGGCAGGGAGTGTAGAGTGCAATGGCCAGCATATGGTGTAGGAGTCAATAACCAGGGACAATGTAGCAGAATAAACATCTCTCTATGCTGAAGTGCAAAATAGGAGTTGTACTACATACAACAATAGCAAAACACAGTTCCAACTGTACACAGTGCAATTCTTTCCTGATAATGAGGTATGGCTTTAGGCAAGGAAGGGAGTTTTGGACCTCTTACCTCTCTTTCTCAAGTCTCTTCTTGTAGAATCTATGGTGGGCAATCATAATCTTTCTAGGTGGCATAATGTCCACTGAGGGATAAAGAGTTTTAGAGATATTACTGACCAGGTCGTGTCCAGGTGTAAATGGCGTTTGTATGGGTGCAGGGTAGCGAATGTAGAGTGCAATGGCCAGCATATAGTGTAGGAGTCAGTAACCAGGGCCAGTGTAGCAGAATAAACATCTCTCTATACTGAAGTGCACTGAGGGATACAGGATTTTAGAGATACGACTGGCAAGGCTGTGTCCAGGTATGAAGGGTATCTTAACAGTGTCCCTCACTGCAGTAAAGTCTTAACAGCCTTTGGTAGCAGGTCACCTTACAGACTCCAATGTTCGCCAAGCAGACTCTAGTTCTCTCCTTTGTCTTACTCATGATAACATGGGTGTAGTTAATATTAGCAACAGTGGGTAACCCTGGTATGTTTGTTCGGACTGAGGATGTGAATTAAATGTCTTGGATTTACCAAAAAAATGTTCAAAAGTATGAAATTACCCCTTCTCATCTACATCTAATTAGCATTTTACAAAGCAAAGTTACTATTATGTTTTTTTTTATTAATTCAGTGATTGTCTTACTCTGTATGGATGAGAAAAGCCTCAGTCAACCATTTTGGACACTTACTAGTCCCTTGTTTGTATACCAGTAGGCACAAACACTCCTAGGTTCCAAAGCAAAATCTGTATTGGGTACTCCACCAACCATCTACCATTTATAATACTGGTGTCTTTTTATGTGGTAGAGGGGTTTTCGGCCACTTCATACTCCAAGGCCTGGGAACAATAGCTATCATTGCATGGCTATAGCTATGCCCCTGCTTCCTTGCTCTCTCTCTCTCCTTCCTCCCATCCCTGTCATTGTGTATGATATAGATGATGCACATGTCTACAAATAACTAACAGTAAATTCAACTTCTTGACAGTATTATTTAGACTGGACAGCAATGTGGAGAAATTCTAGAAATTTGTGAAAGAAAGAAGTGAGTTTAAGATCGAATAAAAGGCTATCCGATCATAGACATCCCTTAAGCAAATGGAATAAAGTAATTCACATGTTAGCTTGCTGTCTCATGGCTTTTTCTGTGCAGGAGAACTTGGCCAACATCCAGCTAGGATGATCTCCGAGGTCACTGAGCAAAAGCAGACAGGAGAAGGTGGCTGGGATCCAGCTCCCAGGGAACAACAGAACACAAGTTTCTTGTCTTCCAGCGGAGATGGAAAAAAAAAATTAAGAGAATCTTGTGCTCGGCTGTCATGTTTAACACAGACATGTTATTAAGTTAATGTGCTGTAGAGTTGTGCGTTACTCTACCGTCTGGGGACGTGATAAGACACAAAGGGGACACTGCAGGTTGCCAGCCATGAGCTGGCTCTGGGTGATGGCTTTGTGTAATGTGGATGTCTTGAAAGTCAAGTGTTGCCAGAATTAGCAAGGAAACAGATCGGAAGGATTGTTGGCAGTCAAGAGCTTTATTTCCACCTACAGGCGCTCAGATATTAACCCTTTGTGATTGTTTATTTATTAATATGCAGAGATGAATATGTGAAGGTAATTGCACAGGTTTTTGTTTTTCTGTCCAGCAGGGGAAAAAATTTTGCAAAGGATACGGAGCGGTTTGAAAACAATAAATGAAGCGATATCCACCTCAACAACCCTCCATTGCTCCATTTCTGACGCTTCTTGGTACCTGGTCCTGGGTTTCACCCATAAGTGTCACTTGAAGCTCCTGGGCCGGCAATCAAAAATGTGTAATTAAACCCCTGACCTACCATATGTTATTATAGAACTAGTGTTATTCTATGTGGCAGAAGGGTCTTCTTACTGAAAAGTGTTTGATATTGATCTGCCCTGTGGAATCTTATAACAGGCATGGTAGCTTCAGAGTCTCAATGAGGACACAGTCTTAGTGCCAACAGGCAAATACTGTATACCATCATCCCCTTAAGAGGCTATAACTCTCTGAGAGACACACACACAGACAGAGAGTGTCCAGTATGTGTGCTGATTATTGTAGGCCACACAATGGCCCTCAGAATTTATGGGAAAGATATTCAAAGCCTATCTGATGCCAGCAGATGTAAGATGTGCTAATTTTCATATATTTTTCCCAGTGGAATGTTGACTGGGTTAAGATACTCCTCATGTATACTTGGCACCCTCCATAAGAAGAAATAGTACCCCAACCAAGGCCTCTCAGGCAGCCAAAGTTTATTTGTTCAGTTCTGTTAAAGGGTAGTTACCCAGCAAGAGCTGGATTCCTAGTATGAGACAGTTTTCCTTTTGGAAAAGAGATTAGCTTGTGGGTCTTTTTTTTCCAGAGAAGCATTATGTACATAGCAATAGATAAAAATAGATAAAATGCATTGATTGAACAGTTTGAGGCTTCCACCAATGGAAAATCTTATTATGAAAAAGCACTGATCGACCAGTTTGAGGCTACCAGCAAAAACATGGTGGAAAAAATAGGGGAAATTCGTACTATGAAACACATAGTACAAAGAGAGAATGCCGAAGAGTAACCCTGGGTGGGGTATTCTAGTTCTCTTGTCTCACTTTCATTTGAATATTACTTTGGGGGTAGAGATGAGCGAATCATTGAAAAAACTTTTCCTAAAATTTGTATATTTGATGAATATATTTGTTGTATTTGCGTACAAAATATACGTTATTATGTGCTATTAGCGAACATTCGCTCACTAATAACGAACGTTCATTTACAAAATGTACGCAACTTCTTAGAAGACGTACGCATGAGCGTACAAATAGCTTATGAATCTCAGCGTACTATTGTCTAAGCGATTACATAATACGCAGGCACGTACGAGGAGAGGCCGCGGCGTGCACTCCTCAGAGGCAGAGCGAATATTCGAGATATATATGGTAAATAGTGCAAATACATTATTATAAGTATAATATAAACATTTTAAATATCACCTACCTAGTATGCTCACGGACACGTTTAAGTCTCTTTTCTTCTGACGCTTGTCATAGAACTGGAGCAGAGTCTCAAACTCAGTCGCAATTTGTAATCCACATAGGCAAAATTGTAATCCAAATGGGTAAAAAAATAGCAGCAAAGGTTCCCTTTAAAAAACCCACTTTCGAGGGGCTCCCCAAATAACCTGAAAAGGGGGAAAAAAGGGATGAGGTGCATGTATGCGCAACTTGGATAAAAAAACTTTTTTTTGATGGGGGGAGTCCTAACAATCCATGGCCATCTGGGTGAGGACAAACGCGGGGCAACAAAACTAAAAACAAGGGCCAACTTGTGCCCACCCTTCAGGATAAGTCCATGTTGTGGCTCCCATAAAAACTGCAGGAATTACTTAAAGGCCAGCAGGTCCTCCTCACTGTTGCTGGACCTAAAGGACATGAGAGGGCGCTCCTGCCTCATCATGAAAGCGGCCCTAGCTGCGGCAGCAGATCCCCGCCGACCTCTCAAGGATGGTCTTCTTGGTGACTGGGCTGTCACACTGGCAAAGGCCCTGCCCATCACTCTGTAGTGGCCAGATCCTCCTGCCGGCATACCAGGTGACAGAATCTCCGGCTGTAATGGTAATGGTAACGCTCTTCCACGAGCAGCGGACTGTGCGGCCTGCAACTGCCATGGGCATGGCAGTTGGTAGTGGTACTGTACCACAGTTGGATGGTACACGAAAGTGTTCGTGGTCATCTGTCCCACATGAAGGATCGGTGGTATCGGTGGCGGCAAATCAGGAATCAGGGGTTACGGCTGATCTTGACCTTGGGATTTCTCTTCAGATCTCAAGGTCACAAGCCTATTCTGCGGCCTGGGCCTCCTCACTCCAGTCTTCCGGGGGCGCTGCAGGAGTAGGTGGCCGCTTTAAGACTTTCACCCCAGTAGCAAAGGGGCCTTGGAGGCTCTTCATGGGGGTATACTCTATGTAATCCCCTGCATGTAGATTGTGGCGTACGGGCGGAAGATACAGCCGCTTAACCGAACGGCGGTTAACATATAATTCCTCCATCGCCTCCTCATCGCCGATGTAACCGACTCCCCGCTCCACGTTGAACCAAATAACGGTTCCCCTTCGGCGCTCCAGCTTAGGGTCACCGGACCGTGGGTGCTCCAAAACTTGCACCACCTACTCCTCCACCAGCTTTTTATATTCCCAGAGGGTCTGGGCGTTCCAGGTGACAGCCTCAGGGACCATCAAATTCTGGCGTAAGGAGTAGTCCTTGCGCGGCGGAGCGGGAACTCCTGCCGCCTCCGCCGTGTCAGCCAGTGGAGTCACCACCTCAGCAGGCACCTCATCCGACTTCCTGTTGAGTTGTGAGAGATAAATCTCCTCCGGTTCCTTCTCCTCATAGGGGTCGTCTGCCCACAACATGCTTCCCCAGTCAGGACCTCGCTGTCTCGCCACCATCTTACTCTGCTAACTTGCCACGTCTTCCTCGCGAGCAGGAAAAGTGGGCGGAACTACCAGGGAGGAGTCTGCATCACTGAATAGAATTCGTACGTAACAGCGTGTGGAGTAACTACCAGGGAGGAGTCTGTGCAACAGCGTATAAAGTAACTAAATTATACGTAGAATAGCGTATAATTTAGCAGACAAACTACGTAGCGATGCGTACAAAAGCGAAGCAAATCACCTAATATTCGGATTCGCTTCGCAGCTGAAAAATCCCAAGATTCCATACGAATCAACGAATCGACGAATCGCTTCTCTCATCTTTATTTGGGGGACTACTCTAGTTTATCTGAAATGAATACCAAAATGGTAAAATGGATTTTCTAACAAGCCCAAATATTTTGCAATTCAAGTCAGACAAATAAAGAAACAACCTCACATAAAAACATGTGTAATTCAACTTTCTTTCCCAAAGGATTTAAAGAAAGCTGAGTGTTTCACAACTATAGCATATTGTTCCCATCATTGCTCAGCTTTATAAACATACTTATGTAGCAAAACATGGAAAATAGTTAAGCCAGCCTCACTTCTGCAACTAGCTCTTTCAAAGCAAAGCAGATACTGTAGAATCAGTTTTTCTAGTTGAGAGGCCTCAACTAGACCAATACAGTTCAATAATATACTGGATGACTATTATAGGCTAAGCAACGTTTCTTTGGGTTTCTGTGAAAAATATGTGAAAATTAGCACATCTTACATCTGCTGTCATCAGACAGGCTTAGAAAAACTAATTTAAATATCTTTCCCAGAACACAGAGGGGCATTGCATACCTCCCAACCGTCCCGGACCTGGCGGGACAGTTCTGGATTTCAGTGGCTGTCCTGCTGTCTTGGTATGGGGGAGGTATGTCCTGCTTTCAGGCAGCTGTTTCTGTGTCCATAGGAAGCAGAGACAGTTGCCTTTATGATGATGAAGCAGAGAGCCAGCATCGGCTCCCAGTTTCATCCCTCCCTCCTGCCAGCTCCCCACACCTCTGGTCTGTGCAGGGGACGGGGACGGCCGGGCGTCAGCCTGGGCTCCGCCTCCTTCACAGACCAGAGCAGCCAATGTCCTGCTGCTGCTAGGAAGAAGGTAAGTATGTGGTGTTTATTTTTTTTTTACCTTCTGTGAGGGGCATATTAATGGGGGGATACAATGCGGGCATATTAATGGGGGGCACAATGTGGACATATTACTGGGGGGCACAGCTGGGTATATTACTGGGGGCACAATGGGGGCATATTACTGGGGGCACAATACGGGCATATTACTGGGGGCACAGCTGGGCATATTACTGGGGGTACAATGTGGGCATATTACTGGGGGCACAGCTGGGTATAATTCTGTGAAGACACAATGTGGGCATAAATACTGTGTGGTGGCATGAAGGGGGAATAATTACCATGTGGTGGGCATTAACGGGACTGGGTGGGATTAGGTGTATAGTTATGTTTTGGGCGGAGTTAGAGGCATGGCCGCACCGCAAAATGTGTCCCTCTTTATTCATTTACAAAGTTGGGAGGTATGGCATTGCCTGGCCTACGCTCTCCATAATGAGAAAGAGTACCCCCACACACACATAATGTACATATATGTACAATCTAGCATGGTGGTGGGAGTGTCATGGTTTGGGGCTGCATGAATGCCAACATGTACTGTGACATACTGAAGCAGAGCATGAGCCCCTCCTTTCAGAAACTGGGACGCAGGACAGTATTCCAACATGATAACTGACCTCCAAGACGACCACTACCTAGCTAAAAAAAAACTGAGGGTAAAGGTGCTGGACTGACCAATCATGTCTCCAGACCTAAACCCTATTGAGCATCTGTGGGGCATCTTCAAACGGAAGGTGGAGGAGCACAAGGTCTCTAACATCCAGAAGCTCTGTGATGATGTCATGGAGGAGTGGAAGAGGATTCCACTGGCAACCTGTGAATCTCTAGTGAACTCCATGCCCAAGAGAGTTAACGCAGTGCTGGAAAATAATGGTGGCCACATAATATATTGACACTTTGGGCACAATTTGGCCATTTTCACTTAGGGGTGTACTCAGTTTTGGTGCCAGTGGTTTAGGCATTAATTTCTGTGTGTTGAGTTATTTTGAAGTCACACCAAATTTACACTGTTATACAAGCTGTACACTGACTACTTTACATTGTATTGAAGTGTCATATCTTCAGTGTTGTCCCATGGAACAATATATTATAATATTTACAAAAATTTGAGGGGTGTACTCACTTTTGTTAGATACTGTATGTGTTTGAGGTGCTAACCACTGTTTCCCGAAAGACTACATCTGTTGCTGCTACTGGAGATGTCTGGTTTGCCATTGTAACATGTACAGTGCCTTGAAAATGTATTCATACACCTTGAACTTTTTGAAATTTTTTCACTTTACACCCACAAACTTAAATGTATTTTGGGGGGATTTTATGTGGTAGACCAACACAAAATGGCAAGTATGTGTGAAGTTAAAAAAGAAAATGATACATAGTTCTCAACATTTTTAATAAATAAAAATCTAAATAGTGTGGCTTGCATTTCTTTGAGACAGCTCATCCAACCATATCTTAAATCTGGACCCCTCTGCCCGGGAATTGCAGAAGCATCTACTCAGAGCCCCATTGAATGCACATGGTTTTGCTGAGAGACTTTAGAGAGGCAGAGATAATGAATACTACAATCTCCATCATTGCTGTTGTACATATGTTTCTATTTGAACAAGACAATTGCACTATTATATACACTTGAACTGTGCCTTCTCATTGCCCGATGAAATGCTACTCTCATTTTGCATTTTAGTAAATAGAGATTACCTTTATTGCAAGCAATTGGCCTGGTTACTGACTCCACCATCTGCTGGCCACTTCACCTGCACTCCTGCCTTGCTTCCAGACAAATAACTAACACTAAGGGCACCCCAACTACCACCAGGCAAGAGCCCCAACTCCAGAGAGTGGATGAAAGGGGGCACCCTCTAGTCACTGCATGGCCAGCGTGGAGATTGCCATCGTGATTTGTGAGTACTTCAAAGCCACCACTAGTATGCCATCTTCTGCTTCAGTTCTGCCCCATTCGGTTCTGCCCCATTCTATAATGATCATTGCCATCTATGTAGCAATCATTTAAATGAGTTTATTCTAATCATACCTTCTTTATATGAGCTCCTGGAGCCAGAACTGCTGGGTGGGGCATTTGAAAATCAATTCCTGGACAACCCCTTTTAGGCAATGTTCTCCAGCTTGTGGCCTTCTAGCTGTTGCAATAGTTGGAGAGACACAGTTTAGGCGTGAATTGTCCTTTAAGGCCATGCAGTTGTTACTCTTACAAAGTTGTAGGGTGTGCTTGCTATAAGCGCCAGGTTCTTTTATCTGGTTGCTCTGATATCTTTTCAAAAATTGCCACAGGCAAAAGAAAATTCACTTGGGATAGACGAAAACAGTGCTGTGAGTGGACGGGGATCAAACAAGCTCTGAGGTTGCACAGTCGCTCGGAAATGGGCAGACTGGGTGGGACATGCAGGTTTCATCTTAATATCTAACAGTTTAGCAACTGTATCTTAAGTACTTTACTTCTCTACAAAACACACATTAATCATCAGAAATTACCACACAAAGCGGCCCAGGAGGTGTCACTTGGGTGACAGTTTATCTCTGATAGATGCCAAGCTTTTGAAGATCAAAGCTGTAAACAGACTTCATGCCAGGAGTGACTTCACCCGACCTCAGTTCCCACACGTGGGTGCGGTGTGGTGGTTGCAGGGTGCACAGATGCTAAGAAGCTGCTGGGTTTTCTTAACCTGAGGTGAAGGGTGCCTGGGTATAAATGGCCTGAGACTGCAGAGGTACAGAACTGCCAAGTATGGTTTTTTATATTATATGTATTCATTTTTTTGTCATCTGATAAGATCATGTCAGTTTTATATGTTGTATATACATGTTGACAGGAAAAGTGAAATAAAAACAGCTCCATCCACACAGCATGACATACATGCCAGTCAGGGGTAAACTGTCCATAGACCCTACAGGGAACTTTCCCGGTGGGTCGATGCCCAGGGGGCCACCTGAGCTTCCTTCACGGCCAACGGCCAAGTACATAATGATCTGGTCCTCTCAGCATTAAGCATCAGTATGTACTTGCCACAGGTGCCCTACTGAATGTTACTGTATTGCCAAACTCGGGAGAGTGATACAGTTTAATACTGCATCGGGGAGGCAGTATTTTGTGCTGCACTGTGGTATTTGGCTCTGCTGGGGCAGTATTTTGTGCTGAACTGTGGTATTTGGCACTGCTGGGGCAGTATTTTGTGCTGCAATAAAGTATCCCTGGCCCCTACTTGTGTTGTCCCTGCCTTCTATCAATTTGAACCCACAAGGCCACTTTTAGGTTTTTTCAAGGACCACTTTAAGTCCACAGTCCACCACTAACACCAATAAATGAGCCTGACATATAGAGTAACTTTGTCAATTGTGTCCTGGCTACCTAAAGTATGTTGAAAGAGTGTATGGTACTTTTGGCGTATATTAGGCTGGTATGTATTTGCAAGGTCAACTATGATTTTGGGCATCCAGCAGAAAAAAGTATACTGCATGGGTTACATTTTTTGACAATTTTAGGTAATGCCCCAGTGTCGGACTAGAGTGCCTAGGGATCCACCTGTGGAATTGATTCTGGGGCCCACCCTACTGCTACAAGGAAATATTACTAGTTATTTTTTGGGCCTCATAATCATGAATATGTGCATTGAGGGTATGGAAAACTGAGCATGCTATGACTAAGATCTTATGATCGAAAAAGTAAAAAGATCGAAAGTAAAGATATTGAATGTATCCATACTGATGTTTTGAAATAAAGTATGTTGGATATTCCTGCTATTTCCAGCTATTTTCTGTGCACCCAGAGGACTACAGTTAAGTAGCCAGGTGAGCTGACTACAAGTGTGTACTTGAATCATTGGGTAGTACGAACTGTGTAAATTGTGTGTGAAGTGTGTACCTGTGGTCTGCACAGTACAGTGTAGACTTGAAGGATACACATTGCATGTACATATATTTTACATCTGAATTACTCTTGCAGCACACTGCCTTAGCGTCTGTACTCTACATTGCAGTATGTATTCATTATACACAGACATATGGATGTCCCTATTAAACATAGGGCAGGAGAGTTACAGTCGTAGCCTGGCGTGCCTGTGGTCTGGTTTCCTGTGCTACGTACAGAGCTGTGTGCTCAGCAGGGGATCTTTTGGGCCCCTCTCCTGATATAGTTTTCCTGGTACCCCTGCCATAACCTCTGAGAAGGACATTTGGCCACCTCACCTGGGATGAAAGGCCTGACTCACTGCTCTGGTTGGTCTCCTGAGAACATGTCAAAACCCACAGCGTTGGCGAGCCAAGAAAAGCCACAAAAGAGTTTGGGAATGCAGACCTTTCAAAATACCCAGCAAGTCAGTGACCTTCTCACCAACCTCTGGCAGAAAGGTGCCTCCAAGACTGCACACATCCAAAGGAAGTGGAACACGTTAAAGGCGTCCATATATTTGGATGAACTGAGAGTTGAAAGAAAGGGAGGCAAGTTTTATATGGAAAGCAAGATTTAGCTACCAAAACATGCAGCAAAATTAGAAAGTATGATAACCTTCAGTTTTGCTGTGTTTGGACGGTAGGCAAAAACTGCTAACCCTTTCCTCAGAGTCCAAAATGGGGGCATTATTCGTGATGGGTGGATCTTATTTTTTTTCTTCAACTGATTGAGCTGATTCTCTATATGCTCAGTAAAGTAACTGGAAGTTTTTTGCTCCTGAAAGTGGCCAAACAGCCTCTATAGTTCAACTAAATGTTTGCCTGGCAGCCATTCTCCCTGACTCCCCCAAAGAGGGTAAGCTGCTAACAGACTTCATGGCGGTGACTTATCTCCAATGAGAACAATACATTGGGCATGTTAAAATCCAACAATCCTTCTTTCCGAGCACCCCATCCACATAAGATAGTTGGCCTATCTCAACAAAATTGGTTGGTAGGCCAACTTTTAAGTTTATGGGCACCTTAAAGGGAATCTGTCACCAGGAAATTCACTGAAAAACCAAACACAATGCCTTGAATGTCTAGATCAGCTGAATGTAATGATACCTATCACTTAGCGATTCATTGCTTCATTCTGGAGAAAAAGCACTTTAAATCAATATGTAAATGAGCAGTTAAGTGCAGTGAAGGAGGACCTAACCACTCTGTGCACTATTGCTTCTCCTGCTTCCTCACCCAGCTGATTGACCGGGATAGGTTCCTGCATAGTTATCTCAAATGACCCTGCCAATCAAGGAGAGGAAGGGGCTGGCACAGGAAGCAGGAGAGGCAAGGGTGCACAGTGTGACTTGGGCCAGCCCTCAATGCACTTAAATGCTCGTCCCTATAGGGTTTACCAGTACCATTTTCTTTTCATGTAAATGATATCCAGCTGACCTAGCCCTACATGGCATTGTACCTAGTTTATTAGTGAATTTCCTGGTGACAGATTCCCTTTATAGAGCTTGTCCAGCTGTGCTAATTTTATATATCTATATAATTTACAATGGTTAAAAAATAACGAAGAAGCCATATTCACCTTTACTTATCACCTGCTTCTTCCATTTTTTAAGCTGCTCTAGTCCCAACACGCTCCACTTCCTGAATATACCCAGTCATCCAATCACTGGCCATTACAGTGACCCATGTCAGCTGATGACTGGCTTAGCGGGCATTTCCTGGCATTCCTTCCACACTGAGCAGTAACGCCTGAGTAGTACAGAATGGAGGCAGTGGTGTATCAGTGAGGGTGAGTATGGTTTCTTTTTATTTTAAACCAACGCTGTGCGCTATATATACGTGTATATACTGCTTAGGGTGCATTCACGTCACCATTTACCTTTCCGTTCTTCTGATGCGTCAGAAGAAGAGAGAGAGAGAAAAAAAGAGAAACAGGATCCCGTAAAAAAACGGATCCTGTTTCATCAGTTATGCATAGGATTACATAGGATCCATTTTTTACAGATCCATTTTTTACAGGATCCAGTAAAAAAAAAAACCTATCCTGTTGCATCAGTTGCCATCCGTTTGAGCCATTTCCGTGTGAGATCCGTTTTTTTAGATGGAAAGAAAAGTACTGCATGCAGGACTTTTTTCCCCATCGAAAAAAAATGGATCTCAGGCGGAAATAGCTGAAACAGATGACAACTGATGCAACAGGATCCATTTTTTTACATGATGTTTTTTTTCTCTCTCTGTGTTCTTCTGACGGATCAGAAGAACGGAAAGCTAAATGGTGAACTCAGCCTTAACAACCCGTTAACAGGATTGTCCCATGAAAAATATTGTACAGTTTTAAAACCAACACCTGGATCTGAATACTTTTGTAATTACATGTAACTAAAAATTTAGCATAGCCACTGAGTTATAAAATAAAATGTATCTGTATAGCGCCACCTGCTGTTTTTTTTCCTTATTTCTTTCTCCTGCTCACTGAGAAGGCCGCACATGCTCAGTTTCATCCTCCAACTGCCTCCTGAGCTGTGATAGGGAACGCATGGACACACCCCCTGAGCTGTGATAGGGAGAACTGAGACACGCTCCCTTAGCTGCAGCAGAAAAGACACTCCCCTTGAGCTGCCAGCTTGATATAAATCTATCAGAGCAATGAATAGGGAAATATCTGGATCCATGTGAGGTACCGGGCTGGTCCTAGCTTTGTTAGAAAGAGATTGTCATGTACTATATCATGTCTGATTTTCCTTTTTTACATCATGGAATAACCCCTTTAAGTGTTGTAGTTTGGAAATGGTGCAGGCGTGATGAGATAAACTCTGTTTTATCTAATAGAAATTAAAGTTCATTGTGAATGGTCAAAACATTACAAGTGTATATTCACACTGTGTTTATTCAAATTGGTGGTTTTTCCTGTGAGTTCTTTGAAATTGCAGCAAATTTGGTCATTATTTTGTAGCGATAACAGCAGTATACTGAGATTTGACCACAACATATGAACATACCCTTAGTGTAAAACCTGAGATATGTTTTAATGATACTTCGAGCAGGGGTTGCACTGTGGCTTTAAACATCAAGGTAGAATGTGTGGCTTGTGTAAAATGGGTGAAAAGTACACAAGTATATCCCAACTAAAAGGCGTATGAAATTGGACAAACGTTTTTGTTTACTTATTTTGAGAAACAGTGGCACTCTTGTCCATAGACTGTGTCTAATAGTTCACTCAGGTATGTGAGGCTAAGCTGCAATACCAGACATGGCCCATGGACAAGAGTGGTGCTGTATCTGGAAAATAAAATCTTCTCAATTCCATACAGCCCCGATGGTTATAAAACTATACAGTATAAAACTGTATTTAATTATAAATAAAAACTGTATTTTCTGTATAGATAGTACGACAGGGTATGGTTGCTTTAAGGCAGCTGGAATAAATAGATCTTAATGGTTAGAAAAGCATCCATGAAATTCTGGTCTCCAAGACCAGAGAGTGGCTCAAATACTTAATATGTGTATAGCATAACTATTCACATATACATTTTGGTTTCAGGTTTTTTAATCCAGCAGAAGATCTCAAAACCTGACCAAAATGGTTCAGTTTTGATCACACATCAGTATGCATTTGTTCAATTAGGATGCGGTTGTGTGAAATTGAAACAGAACAAACCAGAAACATCACTAATACATTGAAAGTCTGTGTGTGACAAATCAGTTTTTTTAAGATCCCCTTTCCATTCAGAATGCATGGGGACAAAACAGAATAATTTTGGCCTGGTTTTGAGATCCTCTGCTGGATCTTCAAACCGGAAAGCCAAAACACATATGTGAAAGTAGCCTTATCTAGGAATAGAATGGGATGTTGTCTGTCGTTAAATCCTGCCTTCATCAGATCTGCTGTCACTGTCCCAGTCTACACAACAAAGCTGAAAAGTGGACACACAACATGAATGTCAGCTTATTGATTCTGCCCCATTGTGAACTCTGCATTTTCTGTATAGATAGTACAGCTACTATAATAATGTGTATCAATGCTCAGAAAAGTGTCAATAAATTGATACAATCTCCAAGAAGGGACGTGGTATCCCCCAGACATAAAGGAATGGTAAGGGAGCTGCTTACAGAGCTTTATCTTTGTGTAAAGTGTTACTATCCTGCCTTATTTAGGCCCCCAGCATTGGAACAGAACTGTTATCTGCCATCAAATCCTGCCGACATCTAATCTTCAGATCTGCTGTCTCTGGCCCAATCTACACAGTAAAGCAGTTCATAAATCCTGCCACCATCTAATAATCATATCTGCTGTCCCTGGCTCAGTTTACACAACATAGCTAAAAAGTGGATACATAACAGTGTTGTCAACTTATGAACCTGTATTTTTGTATGGGTATGGTTGCTTTATATCAGCTACAATAAATATGGATTAATGGTCAGAAAAGTGTCAATAAATTGGTACAGTCTCCAAGAAGGGACACCAGGGGATTGCAAAGCAGGAGCATACAGAGCTTTATCTGTGTGTATAGTTATTCTGTAGTCTGTCATTAAAAACTGCCCCCATCTAATGATCAGATCAGCTGCCAGGGGTGTAGCTATAGGGGGAGCAGAGGTAGCAGTCGCTACCGGGCCCAGGAGCCCAAGGTAAGGGGGGCCCAAGCTGAACTCTTGCACCAGGGCCCATGAGCATTTAGCTACGCCCCTGTCTGCTGCCCTTGTCCCAGTCTACACAGCAAAGCTGAAAAGTGGACTGCAGGCAACGGGTATGTCAGCTTATTGATTGTGCTCCATTGTGAACCCTGAACTAGCTCAGATATTTTTACAATGACACTTTTCTAATTGTGTGTTGCATGTATATTCCTATGTTGAATATAAGCACTAAAGTTTTCACCTTTGGGAATGTGATAGAGATTTACTTATCTTTACATTCATAAATGCCATCATATGAACTTTGAGGACCATTGCTTCGATCACCACTTTTGTGTAGAGGGTCGTTTAAGTGCATGGGTTTCAGTTCACTTCTGAAGTGGGATGGAAGAAGTGTTCAGTGCAGATGTTAAAAATGAGCAATCTGACTTCACCGTGCAGATGATGTATAGCTGATTGTTTTGTTCTTTTAAATGAATGGGTTAAAATGAAGGTACACTAGCTCATGTTTGCCTCCCTACAAGGTGTCCTGTAATGTTGTGGGGAATCCCGAGGAGTTTGGGACCATAATTATTTTTCTCCTTGATTAACCACATCAAAGCTGAGAAAGGCCCTCCAGGTACATGGAGACGGGTTAGGTGTGTGTTTCAAGGGTGCTGCCATCTCTATGCACATGACCTGAAACGCTGACCTAACAATGTCTTTGTTTTTTAATCTTTGTAATACAGAAGCCTGCTAGTAATTTTCCTGAACCTTGTAGTACAATATATCTTGCTTTTTGCTTGCTACTGTAACGAAAATATTATCTATTAGTAGCTATTAGCGTTAATAAGAACCAACTAAACTGCTATTACCTACTGTATGTTAAACTGTACAACAGATCCCAGCTCACCTTCAAAGCATAATAAATCATCTTAGTGCACAAAAGGCCTAGAGCAGTGTTCCTCAACTCCAGTACTCAGGGCCCACCTACCAGTCATGATTTGAGAATATCCCACAGAATAAGTACCTGTGGTAAGTCCTGATGCATGGACACTAATTATATCACCTGCTCAATACTAAGGAAAACCTGAAAACATGACCAGCAGGTGGGCCCTGAGGAGTGGAGTTGAGGAACTCTGGCCTAGAGAACCCAGAATGTTTAGGCTACTTGCACACTTGCGTTTGCCGGATCTGTTTGTGAGATCCGTCTAGGCTCTCACAAACAGATCCGTCATGATAATACAACCGTCTGCATCCGATTTGAACTCCATTGAAAGTCAATGGAGGACGGATTCGTTTTCTATTGTGTTTGCATCAGTTTCTTCATGCGGAGACCAAAACGCAGCAAGCAGCGTTTTAGTGTCCGCCTCCAAAACGGAATGGAGACTGAACAGAAGCAAAACTGATGCATTCTGAACGGATCCTTTTCCATTCAGAATGCATTAGGATAAAACTGATCAGTTCAGGACCGTTTGTGAGAGCCTGTGACGGATCTCACAAACAGATCCTGCAAACGCAAGTGTGAAAGTAGCCTAAGATGTGTGAGGTAAAAGAATCCTGAAAAGTTGTGTTGTTTCAACAAAATGTTTGCTGAGGCATTTTTGTTTAAAGTATTTCATGGGCCTGGATTTTTATGGAATGTGGGTAGGTCGCTAGAGGGACCCGCCATTCCCTCCCACTCCAGTATGGCATTTTCTCATAGCTATAAATTAACCCAGGTGTACTGTAGCTGCTGGGCTCATTGCTGTAAGAATAAAGGACCGATAGCTTCATTCAAGGTCAGTGCCTGGAAGCTGCATGATCTATGGAGGCTATGCAAAGCTTGACCTCCCCTGTGTTTGGATATGAAGTACATAGGTGAGGTAATCTGGGCAAGGTAATTTATTTTGTGTACTGTATGTCACGCCCATGTGGATGCGTAGAAGTGCCATTGCCACTGCCTTGTACTGGATGGAAAATATAAGCTGTTTGGACTTGTACTTGAATATATTGATTAAGTCTAGAGATGAGCGAACGTGCTCGTAATGAGCACTGTACCGATCGGCTCCCCTGCACTCGCATGGGCGCAGGCAGCCGCTTCCGTCCTCATCACCCATGCGAGCGCAGGGGAGCCGAGCGGTACAGTGCTCGTTACGAGCACGTTCGCTCATCTCTAATTAAGTCCTGTGTCTATGCTTGAGAAATCATAGGATTCTGTAGCTTTCCCCACTCTACAGGGTATGGTCACACGTTCAGGTTTCTTGGTGCAGTTTCAGAAGCCAAAATCGGGAGTGGATCACAAAAGGAGAGAAAATGTAAATGAGAGGTACAACTTCTCTTTTTTTAATTCACTCTTGGTCTGGCTTCCAAAATCGCATCAGGAATCCTGTACATGTGGCCGTACCTTTACATAGACCGCTGTTACAGGCAATTATCGGGAAGGAACCTATCATTCCTGATAATTATCTGATGATCATAAAAGGGGGACGCTACAGTGATATCTTGTCCCCACAGAGAATCATTGTTTCAGGGCAGCAGAACCCTGTTTATACAGTTTAACCTGCTACACAGAAACGTTGATTTTTGGCGCCAGTTGAAAGACACGATCACAAGTGTTCTACAAATTTTCATTCCCGATACTGATCCCCGATAATTGGCCCAATGCTCATCCCTGAAAATTGGCCCAACATCAAGTACTCATCACCTGACCATAGCCTTAGGCCTACAGTAGTACACATGCGGTGTTTGGTTAGTGATTTCCATCCTTAATTATTAACCTAAACCAGAAGTGGACCCTACACAGAGAGAACATACCATAATCAATATTTTCTCCTGTTTTGTGTTTTTTCATTGGCTCATTGTGATTGGCTCACAATCACTGACAATGACAAAACACTGAAATGTGAACTAGGCCTAATTACTTGAGATGGAAAATCTGACAAGGGCTTGTAAGAAAATCTGTGGCTGAAATACAAGGCAGAGGCTTGGATCTCTGCCACAGATTTGCAATTTGATACGTTGCAGATCCATATGCCGATAAGCGACCATTCAGTGTGGTAATGAGGAATCCACCTCAGTCCACCTGTCTCTTATTTTTTTTTTATGAAGTGATTTGAAATCAGGCATTTGAATACAGACATTGATTTCCAAAGAAATCAATATTAGATTTTGATGCAGAATTTGTGCTGTTAGTTTTTCATGAGCTTAGCTTCAGGAATGCTGCATCTTGTGTTTAAAGGGGTTATCCTATGGATTGGTGGTAAATGTATGATCACACCACTGGGAACCCCACCACTACTGAACTCAAAAACTGGAATGCCAGTCCACCTTCCCTTCTCAATGCACATGCATAGTTGGGAGATTTGGTCATGCATGCAACCTGATGCCATTCACTATCATTAGAGCCACAGTGCTTGATCCTATAGGTAATGTATGGAGCAGCAGGGAGGGTGCATGTGTAACCGCAACTCCATTCAAAACTCTTCCTCATCGCATGACCAAAGTGAAGAGGACTGATCGTGGTGATCCCAGTGGTTTGATCATACATTTATCACCAATCCTGTGGATAACCTCTTTAAGATAACATTTTTGGGAAGAAATGTATATCCCCTTTAAGAAAACCAGTGCTTAACACATAATCCAAAATACATCCACAAGATCAGATTATCTGACAACTGGAAAACACACAGCATGGAATTGTGGCAAAACTGTTAAATATGAGAACGACCATCATCTTATTGCTTGTTCCATTCAAGAATCTGTCACCTCCATTCCAACAATAATAACCTTGCATTTTCTAACCTTCTGCCTCATTCTTCTAATGACAAAGCTAGTTTCTTTCTGCTTTTAATTAATACTGTTAATTAGCTGGAGAAGGCATCAGGCTGTATGGATCGAAGACTTTCAAACCTCTGGTTGATTTGAAAGGTACTTGTAATGAACCCCTTTGGGCAGTGTCTAACCTTGTGGGGTAAATATAATGTGGGGCAGCTCCTGATCCTTCTGCTGAATACTTTGGTCCTATCATGAATAGATAGTTTGGGCACCACTGTTACTTATGGCATAACCACTGAAAAAATCTTCATGGTTTTAACTTAATCCCCCATGTCTTCAATTTTGGAAATAAGTTGCATCTCCAAAAACGTGAGGCTGGAGGTAAGATATTCTGTTCTATTCTGTATTCTATTCTGTAAGACCTGGGTGAACTCCTCATAGTCACTGTGTACTGTGGTGCAGGTGATTTGCAGGTACAAATGACACAAAGCAGGTGCAACAAAACCATCAAACTGACTGGACATGACAGCACAAAAATGTGGCCTCCAGCACCAGGGGTTTGGCCAGTAATATGGGGTGCCCAACTGTCTTCTTTATCTGAAACGTAGAGCTTTTAAATGTTCATAACAGTTCAACGTACAAGTGGCATTTTTTGTGGTACTGTGGCTAGTTGCCGAGCCACCATAACACCTGCTAGTTATGAGTCTGGGATCTAAATCACAGTTTCGCAGGAATTCCATGGCATCATTCTGTACAGATTAAGTACCAATAGCACCAAGCTCAGCCCCTCACCATGTATGCTGCACCAGAGAGAAGAACCAGATACCCCAATTTGTCAATAACATAGGGCATTGTCATTGCTGAAGCATATGCCCCAATTCCTGTTGGCAGGAAGTGATGTAGAATTAGCCATGAGGTCCACTTGAGGAACATGGTGGGCATGGTGGGCACTTCCCTACAGCCATGTGATTTGTGCAAAAAAGAATAAAATGTAGAAGAACCACAATAGCCTGATGTAAATGCACTACATATATATCTATAGATAGAAATAGAAGCACTTAAAGGGCATCTGTCAGCAGATTTGTACCTATGAAACTGGCTGTGCATGTGTGCCTGGCAGTTGAAGGCATCTGTGTTGGTCCCATGTTCATATGTGTTCACATTCCTGAGAAAAATTATGTTTTAATATATGCAAATGAGCCTTTAGGAGAAATGGCGGCATTGCCTTTACACCGAGAGGTTCTCCTCTCTCTACAACTGTCACACTCTCTGCACTTTAATTGACAGGGCCAGGCATGATGACATTTTCACATGGGTGTCGCAGTAGAAGAGATAGCTGAGCTTTTAGGTGTAATGGCAACACCCCTGTTTCTCCTAGTGGCTTATTTGCATAGACTAAAACATTATTTTTCTCAGAAATGTGGGCACACATTAACATGGGACCAACACAGATGCCTTCAGCTTCCAAGCGCACATGTAACAGGTCAGCCAGTGTCATAGGTACAAAACTGCTGGCAGATGCCCTTTTATAGACACAATAACACACAGCTTCTTAGCCACTTTAAAGAAGCTACAAATCAGAGCTTCACATTAAATAGATATAAAGAGTTGCTTTTGTCAGTTTCTTCTTGTTAAAAAAAATCTAAAAAACGATAATCGATGTCCTGCTGCTGTGATTGTCAGTGATCAGCTGTAATCTAGTGTAGAAAGGAAGTGCTCAATACACCTGCAGCACCACCACAGGCCACAAGAAGCATTACATATCTCCATCATCTTAGAATGGCCTAATAGGGTATATGACAATGGATTTTCTAAATTAGGCAACCCCTTTAAACCTCAGATAAAATAAAGTTCATATATAAAGTATACTTTTTGTCTGAGAATTAGGTTATTAAACACATGCTATAAAGTATATGCTGGATATTATGCTGTACGGGTACCTCCATTAATACTGAGACTGGAAACTTTTCATTAGCATTTTTATATTTAAAATGAAAAACAAACTAAAGAGCAAAAAATCTTCTATGAGGTAGAAATTTGAAGGATACAAAGGTGCATGTATGTGATTCAAGCAGTCATACAGTCAAATAGATACTTAAAATGTCCAGATTAGTTAACAACTCCTTACTTGTAACATACCGTACTGTAAACTCTACTAGGCAGGGTGCAGTTCAGTCTCTTTTTAGATGCTATATTTTGTGTGTTATAACTGCGGATAATTTCTGTTGCAAACAATGGGTTAATGTAGTTATTTTTGGTTGGATGATATCTAGAGTAATGTTCTCATAGTGCGGGCGGAAGTGTTCTCAATGTCCATCCTGTATTGGTGGAACACCTGAGCTCAGCGATGTCTCTGTAACCTGACCCTGACGCTAGATGTCTCTTTCCAAACCTGACCGGTGTTATTTTTCTCTTACTTGGCTGGAAATCTTTCTAAATTTGTGCCGAACAGTCCTGTATTTTATCAGATTATCTCTAAAAAGGTGAGGGAGGGAGACGGTGTATTATAGGGCTTAATGCAGTCAGATGGTAAGGTTAGCTCTCTCTAGTCATGGGAGAGAGGTGAGAACTATGCTTGGTGAGGGCTGACAAAGGCCACCTGGGCTAAATCTTCTCAATCAAGAAACTAAGTACTCATCTAAGCCTCTCTCATTTTGGTTACAAATCCTTTGCATCACTGATGTATACAGAGATGGGGTTTTACATTCATTTATGTATTCTTCCCTACCACAGTTTGTCTTTTACTTTGCATTTTTTAACTAAATGTCATATATATGATGGTCTTCAGATGGTGGCAGGCAGTAGGGGGAGATGACATGAAGAATATCGCAGACAACCTCTACAACCCCTTACTACTATCAATCAATAATTGTATTCTTCCTGAGAGAAAGTCCCTCAGGTTTGATGGTTACATAACCATAAATAATTTTTTCAAGTCAACGTTGCAGTCCATAATGCACACAAATTTACATATAGTCCTATTTCCATACAACACACAGTGGTTCTGAACTTTTTGTATAGATAAATCAATCTCTCCTTCACCTGTGGCTTGGTAGCCCAGATTCCCTTACCAATAGAGGGACGACCAAACAGAAGTGCATCTTCTACGGCTATTCATCCAAAGAAATGGTTTGCATAACCATGCAAAGAAATAAGTATATACATGAACAACAATTCTGAGAAGAATGATGGACATGTATATCACTGATTGGGCACCCTCTTACAACTTTACTAAATGTTTTATATGAAAAGGAACACTCAGGGTTAGTAGAAGGCCTTATAAATCAAGGTAGGGTTTTGATATGTTGCAAAATCACAGTAACAAACTATCTGTATCCTTGGGCAGTAGAGCTTGTTCGCTGGTACTTCTACCTTGTTAGCTAATTTTCAAGGTCATACATAAAGTACAGTATAAGCAGCAAAGGTAGCCTGGCACAGAAATGATGGCCCCAGCTAAGGTTAGTTTCTTCTTCAAGCTCATGTCCTTCCTAGATCTTCCCAGGACCCTACTTCACTCAGGTAGAGAGGAAAGAACAGACTCCCAAATGAAAGCTTGGCATGCGGGTGGTGATGCTTCCCCCAATTTTATCATCATGGAGCCACCATATTGCATACCATCAGGCAAAAAATGTCCTCATTCTCCACAATCTGTGTAGTACACCTATCAACTACATAGGCATGAACTTTGCTGCAGCTCACAGTGAATTTTAAGTGAATGTTTTTGAACCTGTAATGCATACTAAATATGCTTATCTGGGAGAGATATGACCATCTTTTTCCTTCTCCGTAAGAGTGTGACATATGCTGACCTATAGAACTGATAGCAAAGGAATTAAATTACAGTGTAGATGTATACATTAGATATTTGTTGGCAGATATCACTAATGTTGATGAGATCTGCCAATAAACTAAATTCAAATTCAGAGGATGGGAGTGGTAGTGGCCCTGATGATGATGTGTCACAGTGTACTCCCTCAGGCTGTCACTCCCTGGGGTCAGTGCGGTGAAGGAGGGACACTTTGTGTTCCCTCAAGGCACTCCCTGTAACTTTGGGCTCTTTGCCAGTTTATGCTAGTTTGGGGGTACCCATGATGTTAATGTCCATATGGGTGCTAGGCAAGGCACATGATGGAAATGCAATGGTCAGCATATGGTGTTAAGAGAGTCAGAGACAAGGTAAGATTTATCTTAACAAAAGTCTCTCTTTTATGTGTGCATAATAGAAGTTGTAGTACATCCAACACTTACTTGTACACAGTAGCAATTTCTCCCAGATATCCAAGCATGAGCTTGGCAGCATGTTGCAGCAATGGTCCTGTAGTTACTCATTCTCTTAGTAAAATCTCTGTTACTGGAATTTCTGGGTTACCTTGCTGACTCTTACTCTGTAGCCATGCAAATCTTCCTTCAGATCTTTCTCTCTTTACTTTCCTGGAGCACGTGGAGGTGATCCCTATCTCCTCCCTCTGTACAGCTAGACTGCATGGAATCTTCTGGAAATAGAGGGTGGAGTCAGACCACACCCTAAGCTACAGACAGGACTGGGCCAAGATAGTGCAAACAGTACAAACCTATTGCAGATACCCCCTTGCACTGGAGTACTGCAAATGTCTGATTCGTGAAGCTGTGTGTGCAAGTAAATGTAGAATTGAGTTGAGATGGCTTTCAGTGGTTTATCATTTCCCTGATTTTCCAAAAACATTATCGTTATTGCTTTTTTCTTAGCATAGGGTTTAGGATTTCAACCCTCGTATTCTGGCTAAATATTCTTGTTCATGTACAGAATAACCATATATTTTAAGAATTCCACACACAAGTCCCCTTTTCTAACCCCTTCTGGGCGGAGAACCACATAAATCTGGGAACATCCGACACATTCTATTGGAAATCTTTAATCTCTCATTAAGTCATATTCTGTTCTACGGGAAAAGGCTGCTCGCTGCATTCTTGAAACATGAAATAACAGGTTTGTCCGAAAGTTTTATATTTTATAGAGTCATTAACAAGAGCCTCGTGGCTCCAATTAGACCACGGTGTTGAAGTAGATATTTGGATTTGGCAGTATTTTATTTTATTTTTCTTTTTTTTATAGTCTTTTAAATTAAGGGGAAATTATAAAAAATTCAATACACCAAACTCTGGTTAACTATTTATTAGTCTGCTTTCTATCACATAAAGAAGTGCTAAAAGCAAAGCCAGAATACAATACTTACAGAAAACGTATAGAAATTTTTTGCTCAAAAATGATGCGGTAAGTACAGTATACATAAGGCATCTAGGACTTAGGTTTGGTCCCAATCCCAAACATTGCGATTCTCAATCTTACTGATTGTGTGCCATTCATTGTATGTGTATCAGTACACCTGACCATCTTGAAAAGAAGAAACCCTATGGTGAAACCACCTTTATTATAGGTAATGTGATTGGCTTCTTGGATTTAAAGGGGTTATCCGATGACTAATGTAAAAAATGAAAATCAGACATCATATAGTATATGACAATCTCTTTCTAACAAAGCTAGAACCAGCCCGTACCTCTCATGGATCACATCCTCCCCATTCAATGCTCCAATAGTTCTACCAATTGGGGGCAGTCCTTTCTCCTGCAGTTCTTTGCTTATCAAAGCTCAGGGGGCATATCCTTTCTCAGGAGGCATCTCTTTACTTCTGCAGTTCCCTCCCTGTAAATGTCACAGCTTCTTACGGTCAGGGGTGTAGCTATAGAGGGTGCAGTCGCTACTAGGCCCAGGAGCCTTGTGCTGCATAAGAAGACACTAGTATTATAGAAAGTGCATGCAGGTCAAGTTACACCTCTGTAACAGCTACACCCATGCTTACAGTAGATAGGGCTGGTGACAGTTGAAGGATGGAACTGAGCATGTGTATCCAATTCAGCAAGGTGGACAGAGTAATAAGGGAAAGAACAAACAGCAGGTGGTGCTATACATATACATGTTATTGAATAATATAATAATATTGAACAATACTCAGTGGCTATAGTACATTTTTTATGACATTCAATTACAAAAGTATTCAGATTCAGGTGCTACTATGACAAATGTCAAATGTTTTTCATGGGACATACCCTTTAAAGGGAACCTGTCATCTCCGAAACACCCCCTGAACTAGAGTAAGCGGTGTATAGTGTAAGTGATGCTGAATCCGAATATGTAATTTTTATCTTCATACTCACTTCCATTCTGACGCTGTGCTCCGACAAACCTGTAGTAAAATGCACTCATTGGACTCCGGTGCTCACTCACATAATGGAGAGGACTCAAAGAAGAGTCCAGTGAGTGCATTTTACTGCAAGTTTGTGGGAGCAGAGCGTCAGAATGGAAGTGAGTATGAAGATAAAAATTACATGTTCGGATTCAGCATCACTTACACTATACAACACTTACTCTAGTTCAGGGGGTGTTTTGGAGATGACAGGTTCCCTTTAAGAGAAGATTTAGCTTTTTTTGATAGGATCTCCAATGTCTCCTTCAACACAGAACGTATCTCCTAACACCCTACATGTGTTTAAATCCATGTACTTGTCTTCCCAGAAGGGACTGTAAGGGCATAGGCAGGGGTTAATACATCACTATTCCGGGCTGCCATGTGCAACCCAACACTGGCTGTGCCAGCGGCGCAGACCTCAAGGTTGTGGAGCTGGAAAATAAAAATTGTCTCCGGGCGTCTTGTTTCCCATTCGCCGTGTGATGAGATGCAACGCATTATCTTCGGTGATTGGAATGTCCTGCGGTTATTCTGTGCATTTTGGAACCCTCAAATTTTCCAGAGGGAGATGGAAGCTGATGTTTACCCACCACAGGGGAACAGACAGATCGTCCTTAGACAGGCTCCGAAATGATATTTTATATGGTTGAAGAGCCCAGCAGAGGTGGAAGCATTTACTTTTATTTTTTTTATTTTTTAGCAAATATGTGCTCCCCGGAATAAAAAGCCAAGGTTAAGTAATGTATTTTACTTATGCATGGGATGTTACTGCAGTAAAGCTTTCTATCGTCCTACTTTTAGTAGTCCTCATCCCTTTAAATTAAAACCCTAAATGGTTAATAGACGCCAAGTACTGAGTGCTCAGCCAGGGTGCTCTATTCATGCCAACCTGTGGCTCGGCATTACAATATCCAGACAGACACCACTAGATGGATTGAAAACCTTGCTGGAGCATAATTAATTATAAGACATAAACCCCAATTAAATAGGCCTGCCGAGACTCAGCGATAATGCATGTTTGGTATTAAAAATTTGATGGCGTACATAATTTTTATAGCCAAGGCAAATGTTACAGGTTTATCCTTCTCTGCGAAGTTAAGTGTGGTTGCTTAGGCCTTTCATAATAAATCTGAGGCTGCGTAGGAGCGTTTTTCTTGGCTGGGAATGTGTGATATAACACAATTATCTGCCTGTGTTATATGTCATAGACGTTGCCCGTGAGCTGGCTCTATACGTAAAGCTCTGTCCTATTTATTTGTCAGGGAATTCTAGCTGGTGGATAGGGCTTCAGGTCTCCTGTTTGATTTCCATCCAAGAAAATGAATAATTATGACTCTGTTTTTTTCTCTCTTTTTTTTTTTTTTTTATAATTTTCAGTTTTTTTCTAGCATTGATCGGTTTATCGTTCTGTAGATTAGAGACATTCTGTATAAATGGGATGGAAGGAGGTATAAAAAGAACAAAAACTCCAAAAAAACAAAACAACAGCTCTATTTTGGAACCATTTTCTTAATGGGGGTGATTTGGATTTTTTTGTATATTTTTAAAAAACTTTTTGATATGTTTTTCATTAGTTTAAAGAATTTTAAAATGAAACTTTAATATGCGATAATCTGATCGCTTTTCCTAAAGACTGAAATGAATTACCATTGCAGTCTTTGGGAGAATCGCTATGTTCCTATGGAGCGCTGTCACAGGCAGGGCTCCATAGGAACATTACTGTGGAAGGCTTGGTAGCCTCCAGCAGACTCTAGGCTACCAAAACGAATGAACGAGTCTCCTGATCCTCACATGAGGTAGCCGTTTTGGCGAAGGACATTTGACCACGGCATCTAAGAGGTGTGTCTGCTG
This sequence comes from Rhinella marina, assembly GCA_900303285.1. Lineage (NCBI taxonomy): Eukaryota > Metazoa > Chordata > Amphibia > Anura > Bufonidae > Rhinella > Rhinella marina. Next base: position 74,754 of record ONZH01010825.1, on the reverse strand, counting down.
TTTAAAACAAAAAGAAGGCACCATCTTTAAACACCCTGCCACCAACATGTTTCAGTCTGAAACATGTTAATCAGAGTCTTCTACATCTGTCCATGCTTTGAGTTGGATAATCGTGATGTGTGCTATCTATTCGATTTCAATGGGCAAAATAAAAAATGTTTTTGGAATGTTGCTGGAACGTTCATTTTTTTATATCACAGCTTATGCCTATACATGGGGAGATGAGCGGATTTAATCATTGTCTATATTCTTGGCTTTGTTACTGGATTATACTTCTGTCTTGCTCCTTGGATTTGTCATCTGATACCTAAATTCTAACCCATTGTCTGCTCTCTGTCTTTGTCTCTTCTTCTGGCTTGTAGCATTTTGACTCATTGGTGATGATCCTTAGCAAGGCTGAAATTCCTTTGGTGCTCCTGCTGCCAAATGTTGACTATTTTGGGGAATGCAACCTGGAAAATGGAATGGGAAAGTCTATCCCTTTTTGCAGGGGTTAACAGAGTTTTAATTAAAAAAATGGCAGAGAGCAGGGGTCTGTGTAACGTGAAATTAAATGTCCTGCACTACCACTCCAGTCCCTGTTGCCTCCATCCCCTCTGGGCCAACTAGCCTTGGTGGTCAAATGAATGATGAACACCACATGACTGCTGCAGACCGAGTGGGGATAGGAGCAGCATGGACCGGAGTAGCTGTGATAAGTCATTTAGAAGGTAAGTACTTTTTTTATTTATTGATTTCACACAGCCCCCTGCTCTCTGACAAATTTTAACAAATTTGGGAGAACGGTTTCAAGATTGAGTGGGGAGATTGCTTAGACTCCGCACCCCACTCCAATCTAAAAATATTGTCTGCTCTTGAAGCCCAAAGGGGATAATAATCATAGTAATAATGGTATATTAAAGGATAATATAAACAGTGTTTAATAATTCTATGAATTTAAAAAAAGTACAATAAAAATCTTGTATGGACCGGATATTATAATATTAATCATAATGAAACCACATTTCTATTCATCCATAAAACCAAATTATCTTCTATCCATCATTAGATTTAGACTCAGAACCCAAAAGTGTGTGTCTCTACCGACTGGCAGCCAAAACCTAAATTCGTGTGATTATGTAAAAGGTTACACTTCAAATAACCAGATGTTCTACAATAATAACTAGTATATAATAATATAATTAGTATATAATAATGTATAAGCAGAGTACATGAATAACTATAAAAATATTTAGCATCAATTTATCTCCTGCTTCATCATTAAATTTGATTTGAATTGTGTGCCTGCAGGCTCCGACACAGCAATGCTATAACATGTCATGTGTAAAATGGGGGAGGGAAGTGAGATTTTAGGTACGGACAGAGTTTATGGAGCTCTGCCAACTAATATATTGGGCTTAATTAGTAAATGTCATTTATGGGGTGTTCAAATGGGCGGGGCTTAAAATGTTCTTCACATGCTACTCTACTGTCTACTTGTGGTACTGCAGCTTATACCTATTTAAGTGAATGGTGACATCAGTGCTACAACAACATGGATGAGAGTAGCAGACCCTATTACAGAATCCTAGACAACTCTTTGGTTGTTGGGAAGTCTGAGTTTCATACAAGCCATGCCTCTTCTCTTCTGGGCCCAGCTTTGTTCCTGGTTATCATAAGGTGACATTTTATTGATGGTGACCAGTAGTGTTGATGGAGCACCAAAGTGCTCGGGTGCTCGAGTAGAACACTTTGTGATGCTCGAGTGCTCTACAGAGCACCAGAGCACAATGGAAGTCAATGAGAGAATCAGATCATTAAACCAAGCATCCCCTGCTCTGAAGAGGGGAGGGTGTCTGGTTCACAAGAAAAGGTCAGAAATTGATGGAAACAGCACTGAAATGGTTCGGGAACAGCATGGGGAGGATGCCTGGATGCATCTTGGATATTTAGGATGCGCAAATGTAACACGAGATGTAGCACAGGTTGTGTCACTGTCACCAGCGGCCCAAAAATTACAATGAATGTCACAGATATTTAGGATGTGCAAATGTAACACAAGAGATGTAGCACAGGTTGTGTCACTGTCACCAGCGGCCCAAAAATTACAATGAATGGCACAGATATTTAGGATGTGCAAATGTAACACGAGATGTAGCGCAGGTTGTGTCACAGTCACCAGCGGCCAACAAATTACACTGAATGTCACAGATATTTAGGATGCGCAAATGTAACACAACAGATGTAGCAGAGGTTGTGCCACTGTCACCAACAACCAAACAATTGTGCTCAATTTAGCGCAGGTTGCACTAATAATAAATATTGCAGCCAATTAGTCCTTAAAAGGACTTTTGGGTCTGTAAATCCTCTAAATACTAAACCCTGCCTAAAAACACATCTAACACTATCCCTACACTATCTCTTCCTTTTCCTGCAGCTCTCCCTGACTTAGACTGTGCTGAGCCTCGCGTGACCGGGTGCTATATAGCACTCGATGACACGATGCAGCCAACCAATCACTGTAATGCCAGTAGCAAACATGGCTACAGCATTACAGTGTATGCCAGGCCTTCCCCGCACATTTATTGGCTGCGTAACAGCCAACAAAGGTGCGGAGAGGGGACTCGTCTGAACACCGCGATGTGCCGAGCATCGCAATGCTTGAGTGCAATTAGTGTTTGGGCGAGCATGCACTAGTGACCGGCAGACGCTAATTGAATGTCATTTTTGCGGTCTATTATATGGATACCATGTCACAGTTCCTCAACCTATCCTCACCAAGTACTACAAAACCACAACTCCCAGCAAGTCCTGACAGCTTCAGGCTGTAAGGAACTGCTGGGATTTGTAGCTTTGTAAAAACCACAGGAGTCTATAGACTCTTGCTCTAAAGATCTGGCCTGTAGGATTACAAAAAGTCACATCAATTATTTAGAAGTGTTTAATAGAATTATGGAGGTATCATTTTGGGAAAAGTGATTTTTTTTTCTTGGTGCATACTGGACTTTCGTCATTACACCGGTACGTGAAAAATGAGATTGGTATTTATGTACTTTAATTCTGCAATTAGGGTGAAGCGGCTTCCCTCTCATTCCATCTCCTGCTGTGTGAGTGACGGGTGATGAGTTCTGCATGCTGCTTCCACTTATTAATGCCTTTACATTGCTTTTAGCCACATGCTTTACATATGTAGTGTGGACTGTCATACTACATAATCTTGTGCATTTTACTTTATACACTTCTTACAGAAGTCCAGTCGTTTTTTTAAATATTATCTTTATAGACTCACTTTTAAAATGTGTGTATAATATTTAAAGGGAGTCTGTCACCTCATTTTCACCTATATAACTAACAGCAGTGCCCCACAGAAGATTGCATACAAATCCCAGACATACCTGTGTGCACTTTGTGTCTGTATTCCATGTCAAGAAAAAGCACTTTTATTCTGCAGGAAAACAGCTCCCAAGTGCCCGGCTGAAAGTGAAACTAAAAACAGCTTTCTCTCCTGACTGGATTTCTAACAGCTATATCTTCTGATATACTAGATATGATGCTGCAATTTTGGTATCATTTTAAAGCTTGGAATGTCAGCTTGTAAAGAAGGTCAGGTCATTTTTCTATCTGCTACCAATCCCAAGATATGAGCAGCTAAAGCTGCCCTCCCCCTCCAGTCTAGTTTGCAGCAGCAGCAGAGCCGGGCACTTGGGAGCTGTTTTCCTGCAGAATAAAAGTGCTTTTTCTGAACGAGGAATACACACACAGTGCACACAGGTATGTCTGGGATGTGTATGCAATCTTCTGTGGGGCACTGCTGTTAGCTATATAGGTGAAAATGAGGTGACAGACTCCCTTTAAGGACAGTAAAAATTCTTGTCTCTTCTTATATTTTCTCCCTTTTATACCAGAAACAGTAAAATTTGCCTATGCAAATGGTACCTACTAGCGAGACCTGGATTTTTTAAAATGAATTCTTTATTTTTGAGTTTTCAAAAGCAAACTTTACATTTTTGACTAAATTTAGACATATTTATAAAGTTTATGAAAAATATTCTTCAGTTTTCAAACCAGCAGCTGGATCCGAATACTTTTGTAATTGCATGTAATTAAAAAATTTGTATAGCTACTGAGTTATTCAGTAAAATGTATCTTTATAGTGCCACTTAATTTCTTATTTCTTTGTCCAGCTCACTGAGAAGGCCGCACAGGCTCAGTTTCATCTTTCAACTGCCTCCTGAGCTGTGATAGGGAGAGCTGAGACACGCCCCCTTAGCTGCAGCAGAAAAGACACTCCCCTGAGCTGTCAGCTTGATATAAATCTAGCAGAGCAATGAATGGGGAGATCTATGGATCCATGTGAGGCACGGGGCTGGTTCTAGCTTTGCTAGAAAGGTATTGTCATCTACTATATGCTGTCTGAGTCTTATTTTTTACATTATCCATGGGATAACCCCTTTAGCAAAATGCCTTTAAAGAGGTTATCCAGTAATGGATAATGATGGCCTATCCTGAGGATAGGTTATCAATATTAATTACCAATAACCCCTTTAATCCTCTGTTTACATCTAGGTTGGGAGCCTCCATCATTGGATCTGCCTGACTTTTCATCACTTTTGACAAGATGAATTACGCAGTATTTAGTGCTAATTTTTTCATCAAAATAAAGACCAAGACAAAACCCATTAACCTTTTCAACGGAAGGTAGTAGCCACATCATGCATGCATACTTATCATGTTAATCCTACAAGCACTTCTAATGTACTCCGCTATCAGAAATGGGGGAACAGACATTGATAATCAATCAAGATCATACAAAGGCTTGAAAGAGGGAGAACCCCCCCATCCTCCTCTCTTATCACAATACAAGGATTCCCCATGAGCAATGCTAAATTATAGTCTGGTACTCAGAAGAGAGTAGAAGAGTCTTATAATCTGTAATCCCTGCTCAGTCTTCTGGTTCTGGTCTTGTGAAGGTGAAAATTATTATGCAGTTGGGACCATCAGATCTGATGGATCCCGACCTCTTCGCTCTTAGCCTCAGCTGCCTTGTTTGTGTCCCCCACTGTCCACATCCACTTCGACACAGCTGCAGCCAATGCCTGTTTGCAGTAGTGAAGGGGGGCAAGTCATTGGCTGCATCACCGACTGTCACATCCGGGCGCATAGCGCCACTACACTCACCCCGTCGGTGGAGCTGCCCCCCTCGGCGCATGCTGTCTGATCCCTTACACAAGCGTCCGATGCGGTGATTCCGGCAGCCGCTTCCCAGAACAGACTCTGCAGTAGCCGGTACTCTCGCCCCCTCTAGGGGCTGGCAGCCGGTACTGCAGCTCCTACACCTTCTGTGAAACTGTCATCAGTCCAGCACCTGATTCTCATCTAGAGGCCTGTTTAAGGCAGCTCTGTGCACCTGACTGATGCCAGACTATCAGGTCTTTTCCAGTGTACTCCAGCTCTCAAGTCCTCTTCTGTTTGGCTCCTGTGTATCCAGACTTCAGCTTGTTCCTCAGTCTGCTAACCTGCTGGTGATCTGGTCCTCGGCTGATACCTTACTGCTTCCAAGCAGCAACGCGACCTGCAAGTTCCCGGCCGCACAAATCCAACCTGCCTTGCAGCGAGCTCTGGTGAAAACCTGGGGGCTTGTTAGATTCCGCACGCTAGTACTTTTCAATACTACAGAAGCTGGCAAAACGTAGCTATATCCAGCCAGCAAGGCTAGTGACACCGAAAGCGGGGACCTAAGTGAGGAAGCAGAAACCTCAGGATTCAGGACTCAGCGGCAGGAAACTGCTGGATCCGGGCCCTTTTATAGGTCTGTATCTTCAAAGATCGACCGTCCGGTGCAAAGAACCAGCAACGCGAAGAAGTAAAATCAGTCTTCTTTTATTGGAGCAAACAACGCTTTGGGGATACACAGGTCCCCTTCAAAAGGTTCCTTGCACAGGAAGGAGAATTTTTGAAGATATATTTATCCTTTTTCAGGGATCTAGAATCCTAGCCGCGGCTGCACACCAGGCAACTTCAGATCTGCTATCTGGTAACAAGCTTACAATAGAGTTGTGCCTATTCCTAGCACAATTCCCCAAGGAACCCGCTGTCTTGTAGCAAATTGCTCAAGGCATACTTACCCTATGTTGTGCCTCTCCTTTCCGTTTTTACAGTAACCCTTGTCAATTATCTAAAGACTTTTACAGGTCTGGACAGGAGGTGGGAATTTTGCCAAAAACCCTTTAAGATGTGGACAACCCCCTTTAAGAATAAACTGGTCATTTTTTGTATATTGTCCATTTCAGTAGAAATCGAAACCAAAACAATGCACTGCTATTATATCTCTCTCGATTACACCTCTGATGGATGTCGGAGCTGTGCTGCCTATGCAGGTTTTTCAGACTTGGTGAGGCATATGAAGGGTGATGATTTAGTGGCTGTTTAGAAATGTTTACTCTTTGTAAATTAACATTCCCCAAGGGAGATGCAATGATGTGTATGAAGCACGGAGAGACACTCCTCAGCACTCCAAACTATCATACTGCTGCTTTTTATGAATTAATTTATAACATAACTGCCACGCTCACCCATCAGCTGCCAGGGGAGCTGCCAAAATACTGGCAGAGAGTCATTCTGTGAATCAAGGCATATTCACAATCCCCTTAATGTGTCTGGCTGATTTGTGGGGAGGTGCCGCACCTATTGAAGGCCCCTGAAATAGAAATGATTCTGTGAAAGCAGATATATAAAAAAAATCATCTCCATTTCTATATCATAAGAGCTCATGATGATCTTGTATGTGAGGAATCCCCAGAACATTTGGCAAAAACCGAAACTAGATATTTGCACTTTCCACATATCCATCACCCAGTATTTCCAACTCGAATATGATACCCCTAAATTATGTTACAATTTAATATTAAAAGACTTGATAATTTTTGCATTTTATTTTGACTGTTGTCCACATTCAGTTTGGAAGACTATGTCCCTCTGGATCACAGGATATCCTACCATTAAAATCTAGTGGTAGCACCTAGTGGCACCAGCCAGGGGTGCACCTAGCCTTTCTGCTGCCTGATGCGAAAACTGAAATGATGCCCCTCCCTCTCCAATGCCAATTTCTTAACCTAACCACTTCCCTTCAGCCCATGGCCCTTCGGTTGCCCCTCTCTTGCCTCTACCCAGTGCTGCCTGAGGTGATCGCCTCACCTAGCCTCATTGGTCATGCACCCCTGGGACCAGCTAGCCTTACAGGGGTTTTCCAGGAATTTATTTCGAATCTCTCTCCCCCAGTGGTACCTGTGAAGAGATCCATACTGCTCCCTGCTGCTGTGTTCTGGCTCCGTGTTCCAGTTCCTGCCTGTCAACTTCTGCATGGACAGGTTCACATGCACTGCTACAGCCAATGACTGGCCTTGTGACACGTTACTACTGGGTCATGTTCTGCTTGGGGAAAAGTCACTTCTGAGGCCAGTCATTAGCTGCAGAGGTGCATGTGATCCATTTATGTGGAAGTTGAAAGGCATGGACTGGAAGTGCAGTGAAGACAGCTCTGGGACCCAAGGAGCCAGAATATAATGGCAGGTAGCAGATAAGTATGCATCTCTTCACAGGAACTTCTAGGGGGGAATTGAAGAGGCTCCGTCAGCATTTTCAGCCTATTAAACATATTGCATGTAGGGCTCATCATGCTGATTAAAACAATACTATTCTTTTGTCTGTATGCTAAACAGCTGAAGAGATATCTGTGCTTTTATTTGTATGCAAATGAGCAAGTTGGTGCACCAGCGGTTGGGGTTGAATCCTTGGAGCACTGCTTTGTAACACCCCCTGTGGTCTGCACACTCCACTTTCCCCTTGATTGACGGGGCTAGGCATCAGTATGCTGAGGGTAGAGTTGAGAACTAGAACTGTGTGCTAGCATCTACATATCATATACACTAATATACTGTAGCCTTACCACATTGAGATATGTTTAGAAAGCTAATATACATATTACTACTTTATTCACAGGCACAATATATGGTTATAAAGACACCAGTAATATGTAATAGCTTTCTAAGCACAGAAAAAGCGTTTTTCTCTATGTGGTAATGCTATAGCTTATTGGGTGAAGACATGTGTGTTATGTATTATATATACTATATATGATGTCTAGCCCTATGAATCAAGGGGAGTGGGGAGTGAGCTATCAGAGCCTCTTTAAAAAACAAAACATGGTGGCAATTAACATTAGATGAATGTTGGCCGGACAGACAACCATCTGTGTATGATAGTGTCCCAATAACATTATGCAAGCTACACATGTCCCCAAGAGATGCTTGTTTAGCTCACACGACCTTATGAATTCTAGACTTTCTTAGATGTCTGGTATCGCTCTTTGTCTCTGGAGTACTTTTGTGGTAGTGTTACTTCCACTGCAATTGTAGGCTCAGAGATTAGGATTCTCTGAACTCAGGCCTAGCTGTGCAGGAGCTGTAACACATGTTTTGACCCTTGCACTGCTCAGTCTATACTCTCTCAACACTAACTAGTCAGTGTCTACTAGTGTTTGCCAAGATGTTAACCATACGTTGTCCATCTAGGAACACAGCTAAGGCTCAATAATTAAGCTTGGATCCCCTTCCCTCAGTGCTTTGTGGCAGGGGGCAGGGGCGCACCTAGCCCTTCTGCTGCTTGATTGCAACAACCCCCAATGCCATATTTTCAACCTAACCCCTTCCCCGCCAGCCCTACTGTTAAAGAAGTACTTGGAAAACATTCACACAGCACTACAAAACATACAGGGTAATACAGTGCCACATACCTCTTAGATCCATTTAGACCAGACTGCCATGATGATTTCTTTAAACCATCTCTTGTATCTGCAGAGTTAGATAAAAATACATCTTAGTTTACTACTTTTCCATCATCCTCCCACCTTCTCAACACCTCAATACTGTGGCCTCTATGCTCCCCAATACTATACTGCAGAATCTGATAATCCCCCTGAAAATACTAGTACCACACAAAAAATGCCCCCTTCAATAATTATTGGCACACAGTGCCCTAATAAATAACTGTACCCAGCAAATAGATTTCCTGACAATAATAGTGTAAACATAATGTCCCCCAAACATAATTGTGCCAAGCTGATACTGTGCCAGGATACCCCCACAGTAATAGTGCTCCCTAAAGTCCCACCAATAGAAATAATTGCCTGCCAGAGTCCACTTAGTGTTAACAGTGCCCCCAATAGTAATAATGCCCCCATTGTGTCCATACTATTAATCATGTTCCCCATAGTCCCACAGTAGTACTAATTTTCCTTATAATGTGTGCCAGTAGAAAAATACCCCCTCATAATGTGCACCAGTACAAAAAATACCACATTATAATGTGTGCCAGTGCAACAAATACTCACTTAAAATGTGTGCCAATACAAAAATGCCCCCTTATCTTTCAGATCAGACCCTCATATCAGATCCCCAGATCAGACCCCCATATCAGATCCTCAGATCCCCCATATAACACCCCCATATCAAACCTCAGATGAGGCCCCCATCAGACCTCCATGTTAGACTTCCATATCACATCCTCAGATCAAACCCCCATATCATATCTCAGATCAGACTCCCATATCAGATCCTTAGACCCCCGTATCAGATCCTCAGACTCCCATATCAAGCATCAGATCAGAACCCCATATCAGATCCTCAGACCCCCTTATAAGATCTGAAGACCCCAATATCAGACCTCAGATCAGATGAGATGCTCAGACCCCCATATCAGAGCCTCAGACGCCCTTATCAGATCCTCAGGTTCACCATATAAGGTCCTTAGACCCCCATATCCAACCTCATATCAGAGCCCCATATCAGACCTCATATCAGACCCCCACATCAAATCTTAAGACCGCCATATCAGATCCTCAGACCCACATATCAGACCTCAGATCAGAATCCCATATCAGATCCTCAGAACTTCATATCAGATCCTTAGATCTCCATTTCAGACCTCAGATCAGACCCCCATATCAAATCCTCAGACCCCATATCTGATCCTTAGACACCTTCATCAGATCCTCAGATTCATTATATCAGATCCTCAGACCCCCATATCACACCTCATATCAGACCCCCATATCAGATCCTCAGATCAGACCCCCATATCAGATCCTCAGAGTCCCATTAGACCTCAGATCAGACACAAAATAAATAAATTAACTTACCTCTCTTGCTCTGCCGCTACTCTCCAGGTGTTGCGGTCCCTCCATCAGCCCTCACACACTGGTCTTCTCTGGGCACAGCACTGTCACTTGATTGCATACAGCATTAGGTTATAGTGTGTGCTTACGTCCTGGCGCTGTACGCAGTTAAGACAGTGCAGCGCTACCAGGGTGGAGGGGTGAGAGGAGCACTTCACTCACAGCTCCTCTGGCCTCCAGCATACTAGTGAGAGCTACCATAATGGCAGCACTCACTAGTATTTGCTTTATAAGATGTACTGTGTTTTATAAAGTGAAATATATGGTAATTGGCAGTGCACCACTGGCAAGGGGGGCCCTGTGAGCCCCTCTGGCTTAGGGGCCCCATCGCATGCACAACTGCTGCAACTCCTATAGCGACCCCAATAAGTGCGTGTATATGACAAATCACAACACTTAACTCAACAAACTTTACATTAACTTTTTCACTTGCAGTAGTCATTCTGGGGTACTGCAGTAGTCATTCAGCTTTGTTATGGTGTTCAGTGATATGTGGCATGAATTCAAGAGCCTAGAAAATCTGTGGAAGCAAAAAGAAAATGGTTACAAAAGACACATACCCTTCAAATAATCTGCATGTCAACTCGAATGCAGTAATTAGTAACAGAGTCGGATCACTACCAGCTGATATCTGCCATACTGGCTGTTACCCAGTTTTCTCAGAATTAGATATACTGTAACTGAGAAAAATGCAATGTACTTTAACTGTGATATGGTAATAAGATCTAAATCTCCGCAGGGCTCAAAAGCCCTGGACATGTCACTGGTTGAAGGGAAAACATCAGAGAAGCAAGTCTAGATTTCTGCTAGTAACATATACCGCACAGAATGTCAGACACCCGGAAGGAACTGAGTATGCTGGACAACATGATGTCCATCAAGTATCGCTTTCCTGGTCTGCCTTAGTGATCCCCAGGATAGGCATAGAGCTACTTGGCTATTTGATAATTGTTAGTACAGATTATTGAAATCAATGAAAATAATGGATTTTTTCAGCCTGAATTTGCAGGCATACTGCTCAAACGCCAAAACCTTTTAAATTCAATTTCATGGGTGATTAACCCATGTTTACAAGCAAAACAGAATTGCAACGTGGGGCCATTTCAGGGAAAATATGTATTTTCCAATAAAATTGTTACTTCTCTCCCCAGAAGTTTCCAAAGTAAACTTTTATTTTAAAGAGCGCAGTCATAATTTGCTTTGCATACATCTATGTATATGGATATATAAAATGTCATTAATGTAATGTATCTTATTAAGGGCACATTTGAAGTCTTGCAGCAGCCTGTAATTCCTCTTCCGCGTAAGTATTCAGAAACGTCTTCGCTCATCAATGAATCAGTCTAGAGTAACATGATTAAAAAAATGACTGGGAGGAAGGGGTAAGAGGGGTATGTAGCTGCAGTCTCTCTGCCTCAACCAGTGTGTGAGACTCATGTTGTGAGAGGGGAGGGGGAGCTACAAGGGATGGAAGTTGATTGGTCAGAGCACACAATACAGTTCCATTGGAATGAGACTGTGGTGGCTGCTTGAAGAATGATCAGTTGAAAAAGAGAAATATGTCTTGCTTGGACTGGAGGTAGTGCTGTGGCCTACTGAGTATAAAGAAGCACAATGGAGTGTAGAAGTTTGGTAACTCTTTGATCATGATGGACATGATTGATCGCCACCAAGAGCTAAGTAGATCGGGTATCAGTGGCACATACAAGCCCCACATTTATCTTTGTCTTTTGCACTGCTTCTAGAATGGGATCCTGCTCCACAGTAACCTGTCCTGCATGGGCGCAATATATGTGCAGTGTTTGTATCCTGGTCCACCACCTCCTCCAGTGGAGTCTGTCGGGTCAGGAATTAGTAAAGGGGAAACCTGTGCTGTCAGTACTTGTGAGTTGGGACAAAGCACAAATGGAAAGGGATTTCCAGGGTATACACACAAGGAGGAGGAACTATTGGGCTAGGTAGATGCTAATTGCTAGATGGCATCATAGTAAGGGATGGAGATGGCGAGGGGTTGATTTTAACATTTATGATAGCTGGTGTAGTGGGTACAGATGGGTGGATGTTGGCACCAATGGTTTGGTGGGTTTTTATGCTTGTGGCCTTAGGGTGGCATCAACAAAGCCAATGGTTTTTGATGATGGCGCCAACAGTGGATGGTGGTTTGACAATCCCATCAGTGGAGTGGCCATTGTAGGTGATGGCTTAAGGGTATCATTGATGGGATAGGTAGAGCTTCGGGGTGGCACAAATAAAAGTGGTGGCACTCTGTAGGTGGCATTGATGCAGGGTGTGTATTCCTACAAATGGAATTTAATAAATATTGGGTGGGCTTTGAAGGGTGGCATTAACATATGGGGTGTGCTCTATTAGCAGATGGTTGGCATTAAGTTATGTCATGGCCTATGATGGCTTCAGATTAGCTTTTAGTTGTTTTAGGTTCTGCTATCTACCAATAATCAAGAGGGTGGTTCTTGAATGCTGGTATCAATTGCATGGGTCTGTTCTGAAAATCGGCATCTTTTGATTATGGTCCCTATTAACATGGGTTTGGTATACTTTGATGTTTGTACATTGACACCATGGGATAGGATGACCCTGAGGTGGCACACCAAGGATGGTACATGGCTATTGCTTTTCCCAAGATTATAGTTAAGAAACTATTATCTCTGCAGTACTGTATTTTGGGGAACTGGCCAGCACATTAGAAACCTAAAATTTCTGGATAGAATATTTTGCAAAGAAAGCCAGGGCTAGAAGAAGTTGTCATGGTGGCTTGGGCAAAATGGAGAAGATGAGGAAAAAGAATATCCACATCAGAGTAGTGTAGATGTCACTTGTGAGTCACTGGATATAAGGGCCCGTTCACACATTTTTTGGCATTGTTTTTCACTTGTTTTCCATGCAGAATCTGCACCAATAATGCCTCTAAAAAGCCTCCCATTCATTTCAAGGGGAGGCTGAAAAAACAGCATGGAAAAAAGAACCAGCACGCTATGTTGTGTATTTATCTGTGCATAGCCAATGCTGTTTTTCCCTCTAAATTCTGTAGGGCTGAATTTAATTTAAAAAGTAAATCTATCTACAGTATCTATCTATCTATCTATCTATCTATCTATCTATCTATCTATCTATCTGCTCTAGCATAGATTTATATTACAACACTGCTAGTGTGTCTTTCTGTAAATCTTCCACCATTACTTTCTTCTGCACACAGTCCAGATATCCTTGTCCTCCTGTTTCTCCTTGAGTATGTCTCTCAGGCTCTGTCCTCAGGGATATTTTACTGTTTCCTAAGAGAGGGCACAGTCAGCGGTCTACAAAATATTTTATTTTCCCACTATTAAGAGGCTCCAAGTTTCCTGAGCGAACATGTAAAACAAAAGTACAGCATATAGCCAGTCATGTATGATCTTCCCTCTATCAGGGGATGTCTCTGCTAAACTTATTAGTCTGAAACCTAATGGATTTTAGCAGAGGGAGGGGGGCACAGACATACTCTTAACCCATGCAAGGCTGCCTTGGAAAAGTTCACATTGAAGAGAGAGAGCTAAAATCACTCTATCTATCTCTATCTATCTTTATTTGGTTCTTCAGTACTCTTCACTTGGTTAAACTTCCTTCTGCCCATGATAAATTTATCCCATATCAACCATGGACATGTGTGTATTATTGTTTAAAGGAGTTTTCTGGGACCCAGAAAACTAACAGAACTAAAGGGGTTTCCTGGAATTTTTTAACTGATGACCTGTCCTCTGGATAAGTCCTCAGTATCTGATCGGTAGGGGCTAACACCCAGGAACCCTGGCAATCAGCTGTTTCAGAAGGTACCAGCCCTCGAAGTTGCGTCTCAGTTTTCTCACAGCTTTCCCTAGGCCAGTGACGTCACGTTCATCTGTTACATGGCCTAGGCACAGCTCAGCCCCATTGGAGTGAATGGGGCTGAGCTGTGATAAGGCCTATATACAATGCATGATGCTATGCTTGGTGAGCTGAGAGAACGCTGCGGCACTAGTGAGAGCACTGGTGCCATCTCAAGCAGCTTACTGGTGGTTTCCAGAGGATAGATCATCAGTTAAAAATTCCAGGAATACCTCTTAAATTATGTCTTACCTGCAAAATATCAAAATTGAATGGATTAGCTGCTCTGGAACCCAGTCATGTAAATCTCCTCTTTAGAAAAATCTATGTTTGACGACATCACGTTCTTTACCGGGTTTCTGGTCTGACAGGGGTGTCACTTCTGCAGCCCAGGACAGGGAAGTTACTGTGGATGATGCTAGGGCCATTTATCTCCCTGGTGCATGCGCCAATGATGTGGATTCAGAAGTTTACACATGCACCAGGGAGACGACTATTTCTGGCCCCATCCACAGCACATACTGCATCCTGGGCTGCAAAAGTGACATCCACATCCATAGACCAGATGGGAAACTTAGTAATGAATGCAACATAAGACATGATCTGGTTCCATAGAGGTCTATCTACCCAACTTTGAGATGGTGACTATATTTTGTTTTCAGCTGGGTTATGGAAAACCCCTTTAAAAGGCCAGCATGGCAAGGAATACTATGTCATAATTCACTTATAAAATCAAATATATCTTTTCTAATTGTAGCAGGTTGGCTCTTGCCTTGAAAGGGTTACACACTCTGACTATAATTAGTAGATTCTTATCCAGCGTTTTCTGTCTAGTTAATGGGAATTTTGTGCTGTTCTCAGACCAACTGTCTCGGAGTTCCTCTAATGAAAGGAACATCTTAATTTTTTTCGTTTTCTTGTGACCTCTAAGTAATAGGACCCCTGGCAGCTCAGTATTATTGTGTGGCTGTCATCCTTCTCATATATTTAGCATCCTATATGGAGACAGTACAGACAGTCGGAAGCTATGTCTATTTGTCGTCTGTCATGGTACTGCACACAGCCGTCTATGATTCCAGTCTCTGTCACAGCATGTTACATGGTTATCAATCCAATGTCATTATAGAGTATATATGTATTATAAAGAACTATAGAATCATTATCCCCACTGCCCTATGAGGGTGGATATCCTGAGGATGAAGGTGGGGTGTGACCTTGCAGTGGCCGCAGACTGCGGTGTGGGACTGCTCAGCTGACATGTGCTCATACCATCCAAGAATAACACCTGTCCTTTCTTCCTCTTAACATCTGCCAAGAAAATCACAGCTGAGAGTCTCAAGAGCCGCCAGACATGTGTCCAAGCCTCAGAACAGCTCACATTTATCAGGTGAACTAAAATCCGCCCACAGTTCTAACCAAGATAGGAGATCCCCTGAGACCAGCAAAGGTGTGGTGACAGCTCACAACCCTTCACAGAAGCCAGTTAGTTATGCTCTATGACTTTATTGCATACAGTGTTGGAATCCACTAAGGATTAAATTCCTCCCCTCCACCCAGCAGGATCTGTGAAGAGAAGTACACTTACGTCCTCTCTGCTGCTCAGTGGGGACTTGTCTCCAAGCGGCAAGTCAATACTTGGTCATGGGCAACTTGGGGACATGTCACCACCGAAGCCAGTCTTTCGCTGCAGCAGTGCATGTGACGTCTCTATGCAGGTAGTTTACATGCGGCCACCAGAAACGCAGTGATGACAGCCCAGGACCCACGGATCTGGAACTGATAAGTGGGGAGCAGGTAAGTATACTTCCCATCACAGGTCCTGCTGGGTGGAGGGGAATTTAAAAAAGCATGCCCGTGGGTCATGTCGTAGTTTTATTCCGGCTGCCTCTCGGCATGTTTGCCGTGCTGCAGCCAGAACTCTGGCCCGCCCCTATTATAGTAAATGTGGCTGGAGCGGAGTTCCTGCCACACGCGTGCACTAGCGGTAGCATGGATCTGGCAGGCTGTTTACCCACTGGAACAGCCAGCCGGAGAACCATGCCGCTAGTGTGAAAGTAGCCTAAATCAATGAAATACAAGTTATACTGAATCTTTTCCCAAAAAACTGTATATCAATCTGCTCAGCTCTACCTGCTCTATAACATGGTGTCTGCAGATCAGACACCATGTTCAATGTAACATAGTAACATAGTTCATAAGGCCGAAAAAAGACATCTGTCCATCCAGTTCAGCCTGTTTTCCTACAAGTTGATCCAGAAAAAGGCAAAAAAAAAACCTGTGAGGTAGAAGCCAATTTTCTCCACTTTAGGGGAAAAAAATTCCTTCCCAACTCCAATCAGGCAATCAGAATAACTCCCTGGATCAACGACCCCTCTCTAGTAACTATAACCTGTAATACCCTCCAGAAATACATCCAGGCCCCTCTTGAACCCTTTTAGTGAACTTACCATCACCACCTCCTCAGGCAGAGAGTTCCATAGTCTCGCTGCTCTTACCGTAAAGAATCCTCTTCTATGTTTGTGTACAAACCTTCTTTCCTCCAGACACAGAGGATGTCCCCTCGTCACAGTAACAGTCCTGGGGATAAATAGATCATGGGAGAGATCTCTGTACTGACCCCTGATATATTTATACATAGTTATTAGATCTCTCCTCAGTCGTCATTTTTCTAAAGTGAATAACCCTAATTTTGATAATCTTTCTGGGTATTGTAGTCCACCCATTCCCTTTAAAAGAGGATCCAATACACAAAGTATGTTTGGATAGAAAGTTGCATAAAATTTTGTTATATGGTAACAAAAAGTGAATACATCATGCGGACATGTTGATCTCAACCCTGTACTACTCACCTTTGGAGAAGCCTCAACGTTTAGCACCCTACACACCATACAGACCTTCTGGGGCAGTCCTCATGATCTAGCATGGCATCTTGTTTGATGTTCTGAGTGATTGAAATCTCAGATCAGTATGAAGAAGTTTTGGTGCTGACACTACTCCTTAATTTTAGAAAACTGAACAGTCCTAGGATCAATTACGTTTTATGACTTTGGGGGTGATATTCTTCTTTCAGCTTGATTTACTGTACATAAGACAGAAAAGCTGCTTTCACCCATTTACCTGTTCATCTTTATGAGACAAGGGAATGGCATACCTCCCATCTTTTTGGACGGTCAAAGAGGGACACTTATGGTTCATTGTGTGAAAGATCCATTTTTCCTGCATATCTATAAACCTCAATAGTGCAAAAATTATTTCTCTATAGAAATTTCTAAAATAATATAAAAGACGGGCTCTAATATACAGAGAGGAACCAGAGAAACACTTTCTTGGTCAATATGTCATGAATGTAATAATTCAAATCTATATCTCAAATCAATAAGAGGAACATTTAAGGAGCATAGAGGGACAGAGGGACTTGGGTCAAAAAAAGGGACTGTCCCTCCAAAAGAGGGACACTTGAGAGGTCTGTAATGGAAAAAGGGCATGACTTACCAGCAAAGAGATGTGGCTTTAGATGAGACAACAAAGTGGCGCAAAGTGAGACACCTAATAGGTGGTATAACCTTAAACTAGAGAGTCTGAAATTTATAAGTAAGGGATATAAAAGGTTAGTTTCTATGCTTATAGTAGTCTGTTTGTGCTCAGATACTCCTTCTGGTCAGCCATCATCACCTAGCCAAAGGCCAGCCTCCGGCTCACCTTAAGGCCAAAGCAGCCCTATAAATCTCTTTACACTCTTGTATCTGGATGCAGTTAAGGTTTCCTTCCTCGCAAGAAGTTAAAAAAAAAAGTAACAGCTACTTATCCCTGTCACAAAAATGGAGTCCCTGGCACAACTACCGCACACACAGTTTCAGTTACCAGAGCTGGCTGTTGACACAAGCACATGCAGATGTTTTTCGTAATAGTGTCTGTCACTGGAACATAACCCACTCCGAGGCTGCTTATAAACCTGCTTTATTGTTTTGCTAACTATACATGGTTTATATAGCACCAGTGTCAGGGCTTGATTGTTAACCCCTTTATGGCCCGCTGCAGCAGTGAGTGGAAGTAAAACAGATGTGAAGAATCTATATTGGCTGCAAAGCCTGAAGATATTTTGAATATATATATTTTTTACTATAATTTGCTACTACAGGTTTACGTTATGGGGAAAAGAAGCCCTTAAGACAGAACAGTAGGAGGAATGGGATGAATCATCTCAAAGAAGATCTGCATGCCTTTCCTCTCTTTCATCTAATGGGCTCCTACAATCTTGGCAGCTAAAACCCTATTGGTTATATATGTGGCAAGTACAACTTTTGATAGATTTTATAATAAGGACATGTAGGTGAACCTCAGTGCTTAAATGACTTCAAGACCGCTATCGATCCTTTTTCGCTATCCTTCCTAACTCAACATTAATGTTTTAATATTCTTAAAAATCAATATATAAGCATTACACAAAAATAGCGGACGATCAGGTCACCTCCCCCCACTGTCGTCATACATAAGCCTACGGGCCTATTTACAGGAGAGGATGATGGGGCCAATTATTAAGCACAAACATTTGTACTAGCCCTTGTTCCCTGTAATTGGTCTGTGTAAATTTTCAGCAGTAGAGATAAACGAATTGAATCCAACAAAGTGGAATTCGATTGGAATTTCAGGATAAATTCGATTAGCCGCAAAGCTGAATTTCCTCATGCTTTGTAGTAGCGAATTGATTTAACCTGAAATGTGTAAAAAACAAAAAATCATACTTACCTCCTCCATTTGCTCGCGAAGGGCCGGCTGCTGCCATCTTTATTAAAGATCTTGGCCGAAATCCCATGCGTGGTAATGTAAGATGTCACCACACTGGATGGCGTGGTGGCATCATTTCGGGCTGTGCGAGATTTCGCGCAAGATCTTCAAGCAAGATGGCGGAGCAAATGGAGGTGGTAAGTAGGATTTAATTTTTTTGTATGTTAATTTTACACTGTAATATTACTCTCAGATGCCACAATCATGTATGAACGTGGCATCTAAGGGGTATAATTATGGGGAGCGGCGCCTTCGCAGCTCCCTGTCATTGCACCCACTACTTACAAAAAAATGCGCTTTGTGACGAAGTAATTTGTCACAAATCGAATTTTTTTGTAAAATTCGGCAAAGCAGCCTAATCGAATTTTCCAAAACTTCGCTCATCTCTAGTCAGCAGCACATGTGCCTGTTTAAACAGGGATGTACTGATGACAAACAA
Source organism: Rhinella marina (assembly GCA_900303285.1). Taxonomy (NCBI): domain Eukaryota; kingdom Metazoa; phylum Chordata; class Amphibia; order Anura; family Bufonidae; genus Rhinella; species Rhinella marina. The sequence continues at coordinate 55,462 of ONZH01010825.1, read as the reverse complement.
TGAAAGTGTGATGGGACAAATGAATGGAATGGCGATCATTCACCCCATTATAGCAGAGATTATTGCTGCATGTACAGTAAATGTGCTCGATAATTGTTCAGTGTATCAGCCCAAATAAATGGGCCCTAAGTTAGGACCAGTCAAGGTCTGAAAGGTTGATTTCTTCAGGAAGAAATGCTTGCGGGTACCAAATTTGATAAAAGGACTTCACAACTGTATTATTCATGATTACTCACCCTTTTGGTAACAAAGTACTAAGTAAGGACATGGCGGTACAGAAGTAGAAATTGCACCCTGGCTTGGTTCTTGAGGAGCTTCTAAATCCCCCACCAAAAAAGAATACACAAATGGTGGAACATGATAGTTGGGGGGTCCTGTTGCAAACTTTGCTTTGGAGCCCAGGAGCTTCAAGCTCTGCCATTATAAGTGGCCAAGGGCGTAACTACCATAGTGGCAGACCAGGCGACTGCTATGGAACCCAGGGCAAGAGGGGGCCCAGGTGGGATGATACATTCTTCCACTGACGGTGAAAACTTGGTCAGGACTCTATCCACTAAAGAAACTACTTTTAGCAAATGAGGCAGTAGAAAAATGGCCCAAGGGTCATTGAAAGGGGTTTAGGCGGAAAACCCTTCTGTCCTGTGTGGGGGCCTTGGTTTGATCCTTGCTATGGGGCCCTTACTTTTCTATGTACGCTATTTTAAGTGGCCCAGCTTTAACATTCATAACAACATAGCTCTTTGCCGTTGTTGACAGGTTGTTTCATTGACCTACTGTTAATGGAGTAATGTCAAGAAAGACTTAAAATCATTCAGCAAATCTGTGTTGATGTCAGTTTCCTAGTTCCTATTTTAGGTAGGCTTTTATATGAATAGAATTTCCTTTAATATGTATTGAGTTTGAAAGGTTTTCCTATTGATCCATTAATTCACAATCCTGATACAACCCACCCGTCTTTTAAGTGGCCATTTCACCAGCGTGTTTCTCTCACTTCCATTTTGTTGAACGAGGCAGTCCACGTCCGAGGACCTCGTTTGGCCCATCCATCATGCCTCCTTAACTTTGCTAATGTCCTTCATCTCTTCCTAGTCTCCCATCCAAAGTCCTGGTGATTGCAACATCTGGCCGCTCTCCCTCAATCAATAAGTTCTGCGTAAAGTTTTTCCTTCCAGCCCTGGCATAAATTATCCCCAGAATATGCAAATGGAAATAGCTAATGTTAATTGCGAGGTCCAAAGCAGTAATTAATTTTTTTGCCGTTGATAATTATCAATCACTCTCACAAGAATCTTTAAAAAGGCGTCAAGAGTCATCTACAAAGTGATTCTCAGTAAGACTGCATGAGTATCCCAGACAGTCTTTATACTGTAAACCCTTTCACTGCCTCTAAAACCAAACTGATCTCTATAAAGGAGAATAGGATGTGGCAACAAGGGATTCGGTGTACTAGGCATAGATGTTTACAAGGTACGATGAACCCAGAAGACATAGTGTATCATGTATAATGTTGTTCTCCAGAGAGAAGTCAAGAGCCCTGTATCAGTATATAGAAACATAAAAATTCCTATGCATATTGTATTAATTGATGTCTACTGATTTAATTACTCATATAACACGATGATCAAAGTCAAAACCTGTTATGAGAATTTAGGCTTCCAAAAAACACCAACCTGTTATTCACGGTGCCAAAATGGTTGAAAGAGATGTTCTTCTTTATACTGGATGATTACCTATAACATAGAAGAAGAAATTTGAAAGCAGCACATACTATATTCTAATGACCTTTAAAGATCCAGGGAGGTTAAAGAATCATTCTGGACGGTCCCCCTCTTGGTTTCATTGACATCCCTCCAGCTGGGAATGTCATCAACAGTCCAGCAGTATCAAACATATGAGCCATAAGGCGAGGTACGCTGCCCTTGGCTTCATCTGTGCACTGCACATGCTGTGGTTGCCTCTAGAAATGGCTTGTGATGATGTATCCAGCCAGTGAAATGCCAATCAAGCCAAGAGGGGGACCAACCAAAGTGACTGCTCCACCTCCACCTGCATTGCCCATAATGGATAATAGGATGGTGGTGGTTTTCAGGCCTAGATTGTTATGCCATGTTCCCTTTTAACATATCATACAGGCAGCATTGGTGGCTGTCATGTAGCCCATGGGGAAAGTGGGCCTATGGTCAAGATGGTCTTTCTCATTGACAGTAAGAATCTGTGTAAGGTGATCCTCTACAGGCCCTACATCCTAAATAAACAATGGATAGGGAACCAGGTCATGAAGACTTTCTCCAATACAATGGATGAAAAGAAAGGATAAACTGTGCCAGGCTCTCTTGTCCAAGAGGTGTACTGGCATAATCACCAGAAGGAGACCTTTTTTATAGTGGCATCCATTTCATATTGGGATTACCAGTGCTAAGTGTTAACCTAGATTCGGCTTCTTTTCTGGTTGTCAAACAAAAAAACAAGCAAAAACTTTGGGTTTACCAATACACTAATTTGACGTTTTGAGTGCAAAGACATATCTCCCAAGGAAAAAGAGTCATCTCAAGCAGCTGTCTTTGGATGGATATTCGCCTTGGCTATTTTAACTTGTCATGCTCCAAGGCTTGTTAAAAAGTTGGATTTTGACTCATAGGGGTCACCTCCACAAGGTGGCACTAGCAAGATGGTTCTCTTTCCTTGTGAGATACTTCTTTACAGATTGTTTTCCCATGGAGCATTGCCAAATAGTCTCCATACCATGGAGCACTTCCAATAAGTCTCCATACAGGTATGTTCTCTTTAAGGAGAGCCAACATCCTACCTAAAATGTTTTGGGTGAAAAACCTCTTTAAAGTGCATTGAAATGAATGAGTTGGAGCTGTGGACAGCTGTGGTGCTGTTTTTGGAAGAAAGCAGTCAGATTTTACTAATATTGTGCAGGAGAAATGCCAAATGGACACTTGTCCCCTTGTTTTCATCATAATGTTACGTATGGTGAGGGATATATCTTATATCCAATTACTTCCCTCCCCCTATGAAGAAATTCGCTCAACAGTCTGTAAACTGACAAAATCAGGCATTTACCCGGCCAACCTTTCATGTTCCTCAATGTTTCATGTAGTGAATCAAGAATGTAATTCGGCACACAGAGTATATGTAGTAGATTGAATGTATATCGCATTGAAAAGGATAATTCTTAATTAGTAAGTTAAGACCCAGAATACAAACTGGATGGTCAAGCCACTTAAAGGAAATATAGGAGCCCAGCCCTTTGACTTCTTTAACCCTTCGCTGCTCATTCTTATTATGCAGTTCTGAAGAATCAATGATCTCCTCATTACGTGTCTGAAGTCCGAGCTGTGTCTTGTCTCTTCATTATATCAGCTAATTACATTTAGGAAAGCAAGGTCTCCCACATGCCTTCATCTAAATAAATTCGTCTGCTTGCAATTAGCAGGCAATTTGGGGGAGTTAAGAAAGAGACTTGGTTTTCTTTGGCAGACGATCCCGTACTGTTATGAGAAGATGTCAGGGCAGGGCATTAGGGTTTCTAATGACTGTGTGTTTGTGTTTGCCTTTCACACTCCGTTACAATCTGTCTGGAAAACTCTGTGTTACGCAGCGTGAAATTAAGGTTGAGTGGGGTTGTATTTTCTATAAACAAGTGAAGTGTTGGAGTAAAGAGCTAGCGTATAAGCAATACAAAAAAAACTATCAATATGGCCGCCCTTACCGCCATATGGTCCCACTGGTATTCTTACCCAGCAATGCAGTAGCAGGCAGGGACAGAATCCAGGACAGCAAACTAGAGGGCAGAAAAATAGTGGTGCAAAATGCATGCCGCAGAAAATTTAGTTTTGTTTGGAACCCCCATCACCGCCATCTTAAAGGGAATATGTCACCAGAAAACTACCTATTATTTAAATCAAGTTTTTTTATGTTAAACAACATATTTTTTTTTACAATTTGTTTCCATGTCCCATATGCAGTTTACAATGACCACAAGGCCTAAAATATGTCAAGACTTCATGTTCTTGGACAGGAGCAGATCTCATTGACTACTATGAGAGAGTTTTCTAGGCCTGCTGTGTGACCTGTGCAGAGGTCAGGAGGGGGTAGATAAGCTGTGATATCACCTTGTGAGTAGTGAATCCTGTGTTATCTATATGGAGATCATTGTAATCCAGCCTGTGATCATAATGCAATGGCTAATGAAGTCTTGACATATTTTAGGCCTAGTGGCTTGGATGAAAACTGCATGATTTTAGGTATTATTTTAATTTATATAGTGCCATGGAAAAAAAAATTACAGTAAATTCTAAAAAAATATGTTTAACATAAAAAAATATTTAAATAGTCATTTTCTGATTATACACACATTTAAATATGTGAAGAACCCAATAAACACTAAAGAATAATGGAGCGTAGACACTTTTTGACTCAGGGGCAGATGTATGCTACTATAGAGGCATGTATTTACACCAGACAATTGGCATAAATACATTGACAAGTCTCTCCATACAGTCTCCTGCTTCTATCATCCAGTGTAAAACTGTCTTCCTGAAACCACCACTAGGGGGAGCTCAGTGTATAAGAATTTATACAGTTACTACTGAATGTACAGAGCACCCCTAGTGGCTGTTGGAAATGTGATGTTTTTGTGTTTTGGAACAGAAAGAGTCAGAAGGAGTCTCCCCCAAGTCCCATAGTAGTCAGGTGGGTTGCTTCCACGGAAGGTATGCCACTGAATCAGATATAGTCACAGTCAGAATACATAACGACGACCTGCCATCTCTCCTGACATGTCTCTTTTAGTAAATTTTGTTTTACCCAGATTATAACAACTCTGACATTCAGAGGCTCATGTACAAATGTGAAAAAGTTATAACTAAACCTTTTTGCTTCTGGTCCCAAATGTAAGTACCATTTTTAAAGTATTTGATGGAAATTGTGTGACATACTTAAAATAATTTGCAACATTTTAATGTAGTAAAATTCCTTTTTGAGCCCAACACTTTAGTAATGCCCCCCTTTGAGCCCCTGTACTTTAGTGTTGTCCCACTTTGCACCTCCATACAGTATGAAATCACCTCTTGGTCCCCTAACACAGTAAAAGTTCACCGTTGTGCCCCTACACAGTATTTAATCAGAGCTGGGCTATGAAAGAAAGGGTATACCATAGGGTAAGTATTTTCACAAATAGTGAAACTGTGTAAAGCATCCCTCACAAAGTTCACCTTGGGGAGTTGTGGTTAAATAGGCAGAACTCTACTAGGCATCTAGAATATAGGTACCAATGCTGCTATGCCCATTCCCCTAACCTGGAAAAGCCCACCTTGATGGGGAGAAAACACTGTAGGAGCGGTTAGAGTTTGTTAGGCAGGTAACGCTTCAAGGAGGACTTGCCAGGAGCATTACACAAAGCACTTGATTTCTTTATTCGAGTATTAGGAAACAACACATTTTGGAGCTAGAACTTCCCTTCATCAGGTTTAAAAATGGCAATAACATAATGACCTGTACACACTACACATTAATTATGTATCTTTTATATTCCCCATTAATTGTGCCCTATACAGCACTTACTTCGTAGAACCTTTCTCCCACCCCCTATACACTAGTTAGGTATCCTGTGCATCCTTCACACCACTGTTAATAGTGACCCACACAGTAGCTAGGTATTCTGTGCACCCTTTGTGCTAAATATGTAAAACAGAAAAACTCATTAATGTTCCTACAAAGAGGCATTGGGGCACCTTCTTGTCTATGCTCTGTATGGCCTGATTCAAGAGGCCTGATGTAGTAATGTCACTGCACAGCGTGCAGCAGGCCACTGACATCTTCAATATGCTCCCAACTTGTCAAAGGCCGCAAGCCTTAAGCAGCCAGCATCTAAGGAGAATAACTGGCAGGGCAGGGAGACTACAGCTCTCTGTTCTGCCATAGTTTTCAAATTTGTTTCTATTTTGTAAGATGGTGTGATATCACAACTATGTTTCTGGAATATAAGATGCTTTGGCACTGCGAACAGGTTTTTGTGAGGTCAACAGCTGTTTGTCTCGGTGACATCACAAGTTTGTTAAAGTAACCTGCCGTGACCTCACAAGTGGGTGTTAAACTAGTAGTGACATCACAAAATTGTGTAACATATGAAAGCTGATGTGATAGCATAACTTGTTCTAGTCAGGTCAGATACTGTGATATTATACATGGTTTTCAGTCAGGTAAGCTACTGTACTTCGGTCAGGTAAGTACACACATCATATGTGCCATTAAGTTAGTGGTTTTACCCCAACTGACAAGGCCAAGCAAAGCAATTGTACAAGAACCTGGCCCTTTCAATCAAGAAGGAGAGGAAGGGCCTGGCAGAGAAAGCAGGAAGAGCAAGGATGCACAGAGTGGTTTGGGCCCACCTTCAGTGCACTTAACTGCTCATTTGCTTATGGAATAAATGTACTTTTTCTCCAGAATGAAGCAACATATCTCCAAGTGAAAGTTAGCATTACATTCAGCTGTGCTAGGCCTACAAAGCATCGTGTCTGGTTTAAAGGGGTTGGCCCATCCGGAACATTGATGGAATATCACTAGTATGTCAGATAGGTGCAGATTCCACCTTCTGGACCCGTTCCTATCTCCAGGTAGGGCACCTGAAATGAACAGAGAGGGGGGTATGCAGTGGCGTACATAGAGAAGTGAGGGCCCCATAGCAAGGATCAAACCAGGCCCCCCACACAGGACAGAAGGGTTCCTGTCTAAAACCCTTTCAATGACCCTTGGGGCATTTGTTCACTGCTTCATTTACTAAAAGTTGTTCCTTTAGAAGGTAGAGTCCTGACCAAGTTTTCACCCCCAATAGAAGAGGGGATGATCCCAACTAAGACTGGGCCCCCTCTTGTCCTGGGCCCCATAGCAGTCCCATGGTCTGCCGCATGGTAGTTACGCCCCTGGTGGTATGCACGGCCACCCTCCATTGACCACAATGGGAGTTCTGAACATAGCCTCTCCACTCACCTCTATGGGACTGCCGAAAAAGGCAAGCATGCTTGTTCGGCTATTTTAGAAACTCCCATAGGAATGAATGGAGAGCTCGCCACCCAGACCACCCCTTTAATCTGCTAATTGACAGACAAATGTGTCAGAGCCCTGACAAAAAAGACAGCAAGCAGTAAATTCCTTGTAAAACATAAGTATCCTGCCATAAGTAGGAGGTGAGGTTCAGCTATAATGGAAACTACCCTATGCTAATGTGAAATGCCTTGTTCTCTGTGGCAGGTGAAGGGAGGCACTGATTTATGAATTTAATAGGTTAATCCATTAAACAGTGATGGATAATCATATTTCACATATCAGATACACAAAAAAGGTTTCTAGGAAGGTGACAGCTTTATGCTCTTGGTGGGTTTACTAGCTTAACCTGCCTATATGAATCACAGAGCAGTGAGTACTACATCCCCCTTTCTGCCCAAAATCAATGGAGATATAAAAGGAGCCACCCCAGGAAGATGTTATTAAATCCTGAAGAACTCAATCCATTAGACAGAACTGAAGAAATGTTCATCTTACACCTTGCCTACACAATACCTCCTATAACCTGGTGTGAAAAGTCCATGCAGGTTCCTGATTGCTGCTTTATCTACTCCTAGTGTCACCGAACCGGCAGTGTATTAGAGGAATGATTCATTACAGCAATTCTCAAATATAGAGTTCCTACAAAGAAAGCCATTTTGATAACACAAAATTAAAGGGGTTGTCAGGTTCAGAGCTGAACCTGGACATAAGCTCCCCATTACTCATTTACCATGTATGAGTGGAGCATTTCTAGCTCCAATGCTCCCCCTTGCCCCTCACTGCATAGCGCAGGACAAGGGCTCTTTATTTACTGCCCTTGACGTATCCGGCAGTCTTGCATGAGATGTATGCAACATTTGCCAGCTGTTTTGGGGGTCAGGAGGTTTCTCCTTTTTTGGGAGCCTCCAGAACATTCCGGGAGAGTCGGCAAGTATGATCCTATTGTTGGAGGACCCTTCAATCACAGGATCTCCTAAGCCAGACAACCTATTAATATAGTCAGTATATCAATACTTAAAGGGGTAGTCTGGGTTCAGAGCTGGACCCGGACATATCCCTTTCTTCACCAGGCAGCCCCTCTGAGATGAGCATCAGAGCATTTCATGCACCGATGCTGTCCCTTGCCCTGCACTGAACCGCGCAGGGCAAGGACTTTTTTTGCGTCACCGTCACTAATGGGCGGGCTTTAGCGCTGCCATAGTCTGTACAAAGAAGCCCTTGCCCAGCGCAGGGCAAGGGAGAGCATCAAAGCACAAAATGCTCCGATGCTCATCTCAGAGGGGTTGTTGGGTAAAGAAGGGGTTATGTCTGGGTCCAGAGCTGACCTTTTTAATAAAGTCTATGCTCTTTTTGAGGAATAAGGCACAAATATGATAACTATAGGGCAATGTTAGAATTTAAGAAGACAGAATCCAGATTTGTCATTGCTTTTAAGCAAACACACATTCTATAGCATACAAGATAAAAAATAGCATATACAGTATATTCAAAGAGAAAATGCAAAAAGATTCCAAAATAGTTCTGTGCATACAGTTAAAGAACAAGGGAAGAGGACTAATAATTGCTCAATTTGTGAAAAATTTACGTAGGTTGACTCTTGCCATTGGTGATCCTCATATGAGATGGTCTCCACCTGGTGATTTATGCCAGTATGTCTCTTAAACAACAAGACCTGGCACTTTCTTACCCTCCTTCCCTTATTGGTTGTCACATTTGCATCAGCTTCTGCTTGAATTGTGATTTTCTGTTGTCACCTTTGCCACTTTTACCAACACAGACATTATGTGTTTTCTGTGTCAATCATCAGGGGCATGTCTTCAAGCTTTCACCATGTTCTTAGGGAATAGCTATGGGGAGTGCATAATTAGCAGTTGCTCCCAACCCGGATGCCTGAGGGGACCCAATAAGAAAACACCAAAATTATATAGTAAATGGCATGTGCTAGGTTGTGAGTACTGTTACATATTTTGCATCGGACCCCGGAACTTCATGTTAAAACTGTTCCAAGTGCAACGGAATTATGGATGCCAGAAAATGGCATTGGGCAATGATTTTTTACAAATTAACATTGTTTTCTAGAGTGTGCTATCCCTGCTCAAACCTTAGGGTCCTCTCAGGCCTCAGGTGCAACCTCATCCTTGTGTATACTCCCTCATGGTACATGTACACTCAAGCACAGAGCACAGTAGAGGGGAGAACAGCATAGTCGTGTGTGAAGAAGATCTCGGGGGGCATGGTTTTTCCTTGTGGAGATGCCAGCTAGCCTATGGAGTCTTACAGGCAATACAGCCTGGGAAAATGGTATGCAAATTAGTCTCCACCAGTAGGAAGAAAATTGTTTCTCTAATGAAAATACATGCAGCTACCCTGTAAATCAATGTCCAACCAGAAAAAACCTTGAACATGACGAACAACAAGCCACCATTAGGGTCTACTTTTGTTTCCCTTAAAGAGCATCGCTCTTTTCTATGTGAGTTAGTGGTAACATTGCAATCCAAAAATAAAAAACATCTGGATTTGGTTAGGTGGTGGTTGATTGCCCAGTTTAAAGGTCTGATTCTAATATAGACTTGGATTGATATTTCTTTCCCACATCTTCACCCCCCATGAACAAATATCCATGTTAAATGAGTGTCTGAATCTAATGTACATACGAAGATATTTGACTTTGTAATGAACTCATGAGCATTTGGACTGGGGCAGTTGCTTATGGGAATACTCAGTCTTCTCCAACCTACTGAGGGTCATAGAGGTGGAACTTGAAGCTCCTGGGTCCCAATGTGAAAAGGGCTCCTCATCTACTGTGTAGTTTTTACCATAATACAGGTGTCTTTTTATGGGGCAGAGGGACCTTTGGGACACCTTAGATACCAAAGTCCTTGTGCAACTGCAACCTCTGCATCACTAGATGATCATATAGATTTACGGTACTCGAAGAATCTTGATGCGTAGGACACCTTGTTTGAATATTGCAAATTGTCTTCTCGGAAGCCCTCCCTTTATGAGTTCTGGAAAAGCAGATGGTCCTCACATTTCAGAGGAATATGTTATTCTCCAGTAAGCTCTGTGTTGTGTGTGCACTGTATCTGATCGATCCCTGCAAAAGTGTTTACACGTGGTTGATTCATGTTGAGGAGAACGAGAGATGGGTGTGGAGAGGAAAAGGTGCAGCCTAGACTGGTGACCTGGCTCTCCTCCTGAGGGCCTCTGCAAACAGCTGTGCAGGGTTAAAAAAAAAAAAAAACTACATGCAATTGAAATACCCCAATCCAGATGTGCTGTGGATACACACCCAGAATGTCTTGTGCATGGTTTATTTTGTTTTCTGAAACTATTTTTCACCAGCCTGTTTTCTCAGCTGGAAAACTTCTGGGGTAATGTTTTCAAAAAAATATTACATTTGGCATTACAAGAAAACAGAGCCTTTAAGACATTAAAAGGACAATATCCTTGTTGCTCTTGGCAGAGGGAAGCAGGCTTGTAGGAATGTCAGAATTTTGTACCACCCAAAGAATAGGTAAAAGAGATTTTCCACTCTTAAACCCAGTTTACATGGGAATTTGAGAAGTGGTTTACTTGGAAATACAAAAACACACACATTTCTCAGTTTCCGGTCTCTGCGAACAGGAAAAGTGAAAGTGTCGCATTTCTGACCTAGTCCTAGATAGAGGTTTCACTAGATGGGGATCACAAAGTATGGTGACATAGGTAGAAAGCAATAGGAGATCATATAGGTTTTTCCCCTTCTGGCCCACATTACTTAGCCTACCCTCTCAGGGCTCCAAGTCTCTCCTTACTACACAGGTATTCTTATTAAACCAAGTTGCACAGTCCTAAACCTGTGACACTAACCTAAGGCTGAGACACAGTGTAGTGTACGTATAATACTGCTGGAGAGATTTATGTAGAAGACCCATGTACAATGTATTAAATGTATAGACAGAGAGGACAAAAAACTTTTTAAAATTTATTTTACTCATCTCTATAGCGCCAACATATTTTGTCGAGTTGTACATAGATTGTCATCGATGACTGTCCCCAGTGGGCCTCACAAACTTCTCATTGTATACCCCTTCCTATGTAAATTTTTACTTACATTTTATTTCCATTAAAAACTATTCAACAATTTTTAGTCCTCGAAAAAATGAAAACATTTGCAAATGGTCTTCCTTAAAAAATTTTTTGTCATTTCTTGTATACAACTTTTCAGACCTGCGTCTCCATGGTAACAGACTACAAACTCTGCAGTCTGACACCTGATTTCTACTAATCTTCAAATAGGAGGAGAAAAAAGCATATGTGAAGTGGTAGAAAATGTGGTAATTATTATTTTTTTATTAGAATTTTTGAGTGCTCATATAGTGCTTAATATTATTGATTAAAAATACCTTTGCAATGTTTTTTTTTGTATTGCTCACTTATTTTCTACATGCAAAATTAGAAACTTAGTTTTGTTTAAAAATGTCCTACTATTTTGTGTCTGCAGACTGTGTAAGTCCACCTAGCTGCTGGTGCTCCAGAATTGTACATAAACCCATCAGAGCTCTGCTCCTGCTTCTGACAGCTCTCTTTGCTCTTTCCCTCCCTTCTCTTAGTGTTAGAGACAGCAGCAGATTGAAGCAGGTGTTATACACAGAAAATCACAGTGAGAAGAGAGACAGTTTCATACAGGCTGTAGATCATGAAGAAAGTACACACAAGGCAGTTTGCAGGGGAACAATCACATAGGCTCTGTATGAACATAGACAGAAAACAGTACATCCAAGGCAAGCTCAGTACAGGTGAGAGGAGATCCCTCATGACCTGCAGAAAAGGAAATCAATCCAGGAATTAAGTTGTGGTGATACACGATAGTTGGTGAAGACAGCAGCATCCTGGACACACACACCTTACATCCAGCATGCATCAGTGGGAGGAACATGTCCACATGAGAAAAGTCTAACATTAGGAGCAGGTTGTAAACTGAATATCAAACTGAATCTTTTGCAGAACAATATTGTAGAATTTTATTGGAACTGTCACATTAGGTCTCAAGAAAGTAAATATTAAATCAGAAAGTTCAGTTCCAACTTAGTATTCATAAGTTTACACGGCTTATATTCTCTGGATTTTAACCCTCCCGGACCTTAATCTCAAGAGCTGTTGTGGAGGTGGGGAGAAGAAGTGCTTCCAGCTCTGGTAATTGAGACCATTTTCAGAACTTCCATAGAAGTCTCTCTCCTTTGCTTTGGTCCTCCATTCTAGGGATAGGAATTGGTCCCAGAGATGGACACTGATAGCATATCCTAATGATATACCACCAATGTCTGGGATGACACAACCCCTTTAAAATCAATGGACTGTCCATGAAATGCATGGTCCTCCAGAGAGAGGGATGATCTTTGTAGCCACTCACTGATCTGGGTAATTGATGGAGTCCTGAATGAAAGAAGCCTCCTAAGTTATGAGCCATATACTATTCATTAAATATATATCAAAGGCGACAAGGCCGCACCAGTTCAGCTATGCAATGTGCATTTCTCTATTCGCTTTGCTTGATACCTCTTTAAGCTTAGGACATTGATTTTAGATCCCATCTAATGTTCTTCTCTAATTCACAGTGGTCTGTAGTCTATGCACCTGGAAATGAAGATTTCTGTTATTCTGCTTTAAGCTAAATGAACATTTCGCTACACTGTACACTAAAATCCAGCAATGCGATGCTAGTGGGAGTTCTGGAGTAATGAGAGTAATGAAGGATTAATGCACATTACACAGGCCATTAAGCTGCTGAAGGGACAAGATAAGATAAGTAAAAACTCCCAGCTGGAGGCCCACAGAGCTCTGTGAGAAGTGCTCTCACCCCAGCCTGGAGCACTGAGCCCCAGTAAGGCGTGAAACAGGGAGGCTGCCATCCACATAATTGTTATTATTATTGATATCCAGCACTTTCCATCATGCATTATGAGAAAATAATAGAGGTGCCTATGTAGTTGGGGAAACCCATAATAATCCTTTTATTGGGACAGAATGCTAAATGCAAAAAAAATAACAACTGGTTCAATACCACAGTTGAACCTTAAAGGGGTATTCTGGTTTTTAGAAGTTATCCCCTATCTACAGGATAGGATATATATTAGATTGGAGGGGACCCCCACTGATCAAGAGAACGGGTCCCTATACCACTTGCAGCCAATGGGGACAAAACTGAATCGAACGGCGTACACCAGAATGCATTTCATTCCATTTGGTTGCATTCCCATACCGGACACAAAAGCGCTGTAAACAATGTTTTTGAGTGCGTCATGGCATACGGAGCAAGACGGATCCAGCTTGAAACACAATGTAAGTCAGTGGTGCTGGATCCATTTACTCGGACACAAAAGAAAACAGATCCGTCATGGTTATTTTAGAGATAATACAACCGGATTTGTTCATAACAGTTGCAGCCGGTTGTATTATCCTAATGGAAGTGTTTTTGCTGATCCATGATGGATCCAGCAAAAACACAGATTGAAAGTAGCCTAACACTGCTCAGTTCAGCAGGCGATTGTCTGGAAGGAAGATTTCCTTCCTGACAATCTTCTGCTCGTCAGTGTAGGAGACCACATTTACATGCAGCAATCTCCTCCACAATATGGGGAGGAGCGATCACTAATGCTACCACTAATCCTCATGCAGAATCATTTCTCGCCAGTTTAGACTACACAATCTGCTGCCGACAAACAATGATAAAGGTGTCTGCAAAAACTATTCTATTACCAAATAAACAAGAGATTTGTTTGTTCATAGGGTAATCGGTGGCACCTTTACACCAGCAGAATATGGCTAATGAGCATTCTTACAAAAGCTTGTTAGTGATCTACCTGAACATCAGGCAGTTTAAAGGGGCTTTAAGCCCATAAAATTCTGGGGGGTGTAGGATCTAGCTACAGAATGGGCAGGAGTGCATGGCCAAAAACTGAGATAGCCGCTCCACTAACTGTACAGTGCAAGAAATTTATTTTATTTTTTAGGAGATAAGCCACCCCCAGGTGTATTTAGCACTGACTTTCTCCTATCTCCCTACCAGGGTTGCCAACCAAAATTTTTCTTTTTTTCTGGACAACTTATCCCAAAATCATGGACAGACAACATTTTTTATGGACAAATTTGAAAACCATAATAAATGATATAATAAATGATAAAGATTATAAGTAATACATATATACATCTCAATATACAGATAAGAACTCATTACCAGCATTTATTGTGAGCTGTAAAATGATGAGAATTACCACCAAAATAATCTAGTCATGTACCACCAGCCTCAAAAAATCACAGACACATCTATTTTTTTCACAGACACAGGAAAAAAGTTGCTTATTTTTACGGACTGTCCAGAAATTTCTGAAAGGTTGGCAACCCTGCTCCCTACTGAAAATGTGTACACACTTGGCTAAACTGAGCATGTATGGAATGAATGGGGAGTCTGGAGAGTAGGGGAGGGAGAGATAACCACATATTCAGTGTAGAGACAACCTAATTCTCATTTTTCCTACTAAGATGATTAATTTGTGTAAGGGCAGTATCACACTGCCTTATCTTTGGGCAGTGCGAGGGCCAATGGAAAATAACACATCCATCCATGAAATCTTGATCCTGGTAGAATTTCTCCTAATCCTCCTATACTGTCCAAAGGGTATGTTTTTTATCCTTCTCTTCCCTAACAGATGATAAGATGAGAATCAGGAGCTTCCCATAGACATTAGATTATCAGCCGGTACAAATGGAAAAGGTAGGTGCTGCCGACAATACATTAATGTGTATAAGAAGTTGGAACCTTAGATAAATAGGTTGTAAATAAGTACTCACAAGTGGTCCATGCCCTCTACGTCAAAAAATCCATGATAAGATCTTAGGACAGAAGTTGTAGAATCCAATTAGGGCCGAAAAACACACATATGGTAGCCAAATGCTGCACAGTTTTGAGGATAAAATGGAGGAATTACCTTCCAAATCATGTCATTATTGGCCATTCCATGCTTAGTCGCAACGCAGACACCACAATGTATGTCCTTAGCTTTACCCCCATTATTTACGGTACATCTCTAGCCTAACTGGATTTTTCAGTTTTGGCTAGATATTGACTATATTTTTTAAACCTTGTGAAAACGTTCACATATCTCATGGCACCATTAATGTAAACCATTTTTATGTATGGAGGTGAAGAGATTAATGACTGCTCGAACGTGAATCAGTACCATGGACAGTGAAAAGGTCATATGTAAGTTACGTTGCTGTGTCTTAGGTAGAGATGAGCCGATCGATTCTTAACTAATTGAATTCTATCAAAATTTGTTAAGAATTTGTGCCGCATCTGAACTGAGTGTCATACACAAATTTTCAGGCCAATTGGAGCACTTTCAATTTGCGTAGGATCAATTCAGACCCAAATCGAATTCTGAGATATTTGTTCATCTCTAGTCATAGGCTATGTTCACAATCATCAGAGGCTCCGTAGATTCTATTAAAAAAATCAAAACGAGCATAGTATACTGAGCTATTTTGTGTAATAAAATTCTGTTATCCCTGATGGAAACCCAACAGATCTCATTGTAGTCAATGAGGTCTGTCAGGCGCCATTCAGATATGATATTTGATGGATCTGGCACTGCCAGTCCTTCATTTCTCAGAATTTACATGAGAATAGAGAAATGGAAAAACTGGAACAGATGTGAACGTACCCTAAATTATACACACTTGGGCCTCATACACATGGAAAAGCAGATCATGTTCACGGATCCTGTATGGTTGCACATCGAGGCCCTACAGGTCCATATTACAGATCACTGGGTACTCTATAAGGTACAATAAGCTATGATTCTAGAGGGGAATATCTCGATCATATGGCATGTGATGGAATAAGCCATTCATTTTTCTCCCATGTTCCTTAAGAGCTAATAAGAAAAAAAAACTGCATGCTGCTGTGTGAAATTAGAGGAACTCAACGAGTATGGGCTATAGATTGTATAGGTGTCTATAGGTGTCTTTTACAGATCCTTACAACATGGGTCTGTAATAGGGTTCTATTCATCAAACCATGTTTTATGTGTCCTCTTGTAGTACCACATCACTTGCAATGGGGTACAAGTGGAAATATGGACCCTGTAACTGTTGGGTTTCTAGTACCTATTGATTGTACCATTGGTCAACGTACAGGCAGGGAATTTTTGCAGGAACTGACACTGTACTGTCTGTATTTCATTTTTATCAAGGATGTTCAGAAGTCTGATATGCATGGGGTAATGTGTCAGTGACAACTCCGGCACCCATCCAGTAATGCTGTTTATATTAGGTGTTGTAGTAGCAGTACAGACATATGACTACGGAGGAGCTCCCGGTTTTCTTGTAATGTGTGTGAATGAAAATGGTGACAGGATGATGTAGTCCTAAGTAAACAGTTGACTTTTGGGAACAGTCTTGTGGTTAACAATGTGGAGGTGGCCGATGCTGCTTCTGCACTGCTTGGCCACACTGTCTTGTATAAATATTCACACAACCTCACTGCCACAGAGAATAACAAGGGATGTGGAATACACAGATTACCTAACTGATGTCTGCTGGGATAATTTATGAGAAGGGCTTTGGGAATAAATGCAGCTGTGACTTCCCAGCTACATGATATTGTCACATAAATATTTGTATACTATTGAGGGAAATGTAATCTATTTAAAAATGGACATATAGTCCCATTTTAAAAAAATCCTGGAAAAAAAACTGTGCAGAAATATTTCTAGCTCTTATACATATTGGGTTTGGTACTGTAGTTCAGAATACAGAATGGCTCATAAATATCATACGATGAAGTGATATCAGAGAAAATACGTAATTAAAAAAAGTTATACAGGTATCTATAAGCATGTTATAACATTACATATAACACTTTCCCCTTGACTTGGGTTCCTTGGGCTTTTCAAAAGAAATTCAAGTTTAAACATCTTTAAAAGGCCATGTCTTTGAGAAGACTACCCTTTTATGCTGACCAGATTTCCTACGACAGGTTTTCAGTTCTACCATATATAATGTATGCATAGTGGCTATGTTCTGTGACAAGACCAATTTTCAATGCAGTTTTAGGTGGCCATCTCAAAGAGGTTTCACTGTATTCCAGGAGCCCATCCTCCATCCACATAGAACTTGTACATGTCTATAAAAATATTTGTGATACAGGTATCTACAAGCATCATATAACATTACATTTAAGACTTTGCCTTTGACTTGGGTTCCTTGTGCTTTTCAAAAGAAATTTGAGTCTTAAATGTCTTCAAAAGGCCATGTCTTTGAGAAGACTACCCTTTTATGCTGACTAGATTTCCTATGACAGGTTTTCAGTTCTACCATAATAATGTATGCATAGTGGCCATTTTCTGTGACAGAACCACTTTTTAATGCAGTTTTGGGTGGTTGTCTCAAAGAGGTATCACTGTATTCCAAGAGCCCATCTTCCATTTATATAAAACTTGTACATGTCCTATTTTTATTTCATGGTGATCATTGTTGTTCTCATAGTACACACAGGACATATCCACTAAACATGCAACCCATAAGGTAGAGACCTTAGAGGCAAGTGGTCTGCTCCATATGAGGTTGTCTTCTGTGTCCACTAGAAGATCTTCTGATACTCTGGTGGGCTAGTTTAACTCCAAATACATTCATCTAATGTTTAACTCCTTCCTTGCAATCGTTCCTTGCTCCTTTACTTTCTTGCAGTTGTCTGTCTAGCGAAATAAACTGTCTGTTTCTTGTAATCTTTCTGGTTTCCAATAGTATACAGCTGTCATGGCTAACCTCCGGCACTCCAGATGTGGTAAAACTATGACTCCTAAAATGTACACTTGCTTGACTGTACTCAGAACTCCATAGAAATGAATGGAGCATGCTGGGAGTGCCAGAGATTAACCCCTTCACGACCGCCGCCGTACATGTACGGCGCGCGGGCGGTGTGGGGACATGACGCCCGCTCGCGGGTGCGGCGGGCGTCATGGCCGGCAAGTCTCTGCTGTTTCTAACAGCAGAGACTTGCCGCATCTTACCTCCGTCTTCGGAGACTTCCAGGGCCTTCTGATGCCGTGATCACACGTGATCACGGCATCAGGATGCGTCTGAACCCGGAAGCCCACGCTTCCGGGTGGTGTACAGACGCCCCGATTGGCCAATCGGGGTGTCTGTACACCATATGAAAACTGTAATCCTCGCTGGTGAGGATTACAGTTTTCAAACTGCAATTCTTATTCTGGCCACTAGATGGCAGGCCAGGATAAGAAATGAGCAATTCATGGTTTTAACTGCATCTAGTAAATCCATGATTGCTCATAAAGAAAAAAACAAAACACAATAGATCAGATGATATTTGAGCTTTAAAATAATCACAGAAAAATAAAAAAAATGTTAAAAAATATATAAAAAATAAAAAAGATATAAAAGTTCAAATCACCCCCCTTTCCGTATAAGTAAAAAATAAATACCTAAATAACAATAAATATAGACATCATGGGTATCACCGTGACCGAAAACGCCCGTACTTTTAAAATATAAAAAAAAATTTCAATACGGCGAATTGTGTGGCGGAAAAAAGCGTCCAAATGGCGATTTGCAGTTTTTTGTCCCTTTTTTTTTCTAAAAAAATTAAATAAAAAGTGATCAAAAAGTCATACACACCCCAGAATGGTATCAATAAAAACTTCAGACCGCCCCGCAAAAAATGAGCCCCCATACAGCTCTGTACACATAAATACCAAAAAGTTATAGGGGTCAATATATGACAAGGAAAAAAAAAAAAAAAAAAAGGGCAACTTTCTAATTATTTTATCACCATCTAAACGCAGGAAAAACTATACATATTAGGTATTGCCGGATTCGTACTGACCAGTAGAATGAAAGTAACGGATCAGTTTTAATGCACATCGAATGCTGTAAATAAGAAACCCGTAGAACTGAAGCGGAATAGCGTTTTCTTTGCAATTTCACCCGGTTTGGAATTTATTTCCCGCTTCCCACTACACCGTATGCAATATTAAATGGTGGCGTTGGAAAGTACAACTTGTCCCGCAAACAACAAGCCCTCATACAGCTATGTGAACAGAAAAATAAAAGAGTTATGGCTGTTTGAAGGCAGGGAGCGCAAAACGAAAATGCAGAACCGAAAAAAGCTCCGGTCGTGAAAGGGTTAAACATCACTAGTATACAGTGTATACGATAGGATCTAATTCTAGAGTAAAGGGTAGAAAATTTGTATACTAATACATATTAGTAAGCAGAGTGATCAAGCAATCCAGCTATCAAGACTCCGCTGCAAGGTGGTGGGTAACACATCAAGACACCATCACCTCAGTTCAGGACAGGCATAGTTTGAAGCCTGCATCATACAGTGGACACCTACAGCCACAGTTGCCAGAGTAAAGCCGTAAAGGGAATCCAGAGAGAGAGAGTGTGTCAGTTAGAAAATTTCTGAATGTCGTCTTATGCCACATTGCCAGACAG
The DNA here is from genome assembly GCA_900303285.1 of Rhinella marina. Taxonomy (NCBI): domain Eukaryota; kingdom Metazoa; phylum Chordata; class Amphibia; order Anura; family Bufonidae; genus Rhinella; species Rhinella marina. Next base: position 35,908 of record ONZH01010825.1, on the reverse strand, counting down.
CCAACATACCTGATTATCTGGGAGGAGAAAATTGCAGTTTGTACCAACTGCTGCAGGATGTACTACTTTTTTTGCACTCACTAAAGAAAGACATTCTTTGTTCTACATTTTCTGCCAAGTTCCTTCAATTCATCTTTTTCACTGCACCAAACCCCAGGGAGTGATGGCCTGAGGTAGGACACCATGACACACCAACATTTCATCAGGGCCACTACCACTCCATCCTCTGCATCGGCTCCTTAGGGGCACACTAATGGATGAGAATGACTGTACAAGTGGGCAGATAATTTAAACTTAATAAGTTCTAATGAATGTATGTTTCATATAAAGAACAAACCCTCATCTTTATGATGACCTCTCATTCAGTATAATAAGAAATCATGTGTACTGGAGGGACATTCTGAAGCTTAGAGTCAGAACTGTCCACCACTTTGTTTTTCAAGGCCTGCGAGTGGCTCCTGTATGTATGTGCTGGAAAGGGGATGAGTTGCTGTAACTGTGTCCATATCTACCTCCTCTTGTGTAATTCCAGACGCCCGCGTATTTTCAGGGATCATTTTCCATGTCAAAATAATCCCAAAAGGAAATATATACAAGGAGAAAGAATAACACAGATTTTAATCTGGAATTTCTTCCCATTGAAGAAAAGCCTGATGTGATAGCAAGTAGTGGACACAATTTGACTTGAATTGGAATGTTTTTATGCCACTGGTTTATACTATACTATATACTATATGTCCCTTTTAAGTAGAGGGATATTGTCTTGTGCAGGTGTGGGTGGGAAAACCAAACCAAGCGTAGGAGGGAAAGGAGATTAGGCCTAGAAACTAAGGAAGGAAGATGGACACCTCCTACAGGAAACCCTTGCTCAATTCCTGTCTATCTTCCAGTATGAGCAGGCCTCAAAGTAGGCAAGTTCATACACAGGAACCTAAACACTGAACTGACCCTATAGGACCCTGGAACTAATGACAGGAATGAGTCTACCTGTTCCTCCAAAAGGAAGGACGAACAGGAGTCTCCCTTAGGCCTAATAACAAAACAACAGGAAAAAGTAACAAAACACAATGAAGGGAAAAGGAAACTTATCTTTCAATGAAGAAATGGAGGCTCCAGGATCTCAGCTGAGAGCCAACACCAAACCACCACAATATCCACTGAAGCTATAAACCGCAAGGAATAGTGGGAGAAGAAGCAATAAATAGGGGAGGGACAATTACCACACCAGGAACACCTGAGGGAAAAGGGTGTGGTAAATACCAACAACAAAAAAGGAAACATGTCAGATTATACCACGTGTTGCCAATCTGACAGACCTCCTGTTATCTGTCATAGGAATGTCCGTGACAGATATGTAATGGAGTAAGCCATATAGGCTCATGCAACAGTTAAGTTTAAAGTTGTTCTTTAGTTAAAGAAGCAATCTCACAACAATTTTGAGAGACTGACCTTGAGGCTCTCATAGGAATGAATAGAGAAACTGACTTTCTGTCCACACATAGGATGCTGTGTCAGTTGGAGAGACAGAGTGTCGGTCACATGACACAGCTGAGGACCAGAAGTGAAGGGATAACTTACAATTACAGCCACCAATGAGATTACCTTCACTACAATTTACATCATGCACTTAAGATTTAAATATGCAAAAGAATAAAGTTTTTGTTGGAATGTTTCTTTAAAAATGAACTAACCAATCCCAAGCCCTAATGAATTGGTCCAATTCTACTTTGATATATTTCACCTCCTGTATGAATAGGACAATAATAAGAATCCCAATGGGCACGTACTATGCAGTGCTGATTAGTGCTGAATTTTTGGAGGTCCAAGCTTAAAGACTGCAAAAATATATCAGAAGACCATTTATGGGTGGATTTCACCTTTAACCCCATCATGAGCATGCATATTTTGAAATGGGTTCTCTGGTCTAATAATGAATTTTTTTCTTTGTTCAAAGTAACCCAGACACTGAATATTTTAGCCCTAAACCTTTTTTCACGTCAGCACTTTTTTTCTCTGTTCTCAGCATCACTGAATCCTGGCAGGATGTTTACATGCAGAACTTCCAGTTTTCCTCTGCTTCATGCTGGGTTTTCTAACATGCTAACATGGAGAGGGTAGTGTAGGAGATGTAACTACTGCAGAGAGAACAGTGTGGCAGGTGGAGCAAGCCCTGAGAAACATTACAGAGCAAAGCATGATGGGTCTGGTTAGAAAGCCCAAAAGGAAGCTGATGAAAATAGGAAGTTCTGCATGTACACATCCTGACAAGATGCTGAAAACAGGGGAAGGACAGTGCTGTCATGCAAAACAGGTATATGGGACAAAAATATACAGTGTTTGGAGTACTTTGGGCTGACGAAAAAGATTCATCATGAAACTGGAGAACCTCCTTAATTGGCAAACACTTTTTTTTGCTTTTTTTTTCATCATCACATTCCAAGAACCATAGCTGATTTTTCCCCATCAACGCAGTTCTATATGGTCTTATTATGTTCGAGTTCACTTTTCAATGATATCATTTTGGGATACATAAAACTTACTGAATAATTTTATCAACTCTTTCTGAGAAGATGGAAAAAACTGTTGTATTGTGCATTTTAAACTCTGTGTCATTCACCATGCAGCATACCTAACATTTTCTATTCTTTTGGTTGGTATGATTATGTCAATACCAAACCACCTAGATGCCATTGCAATGACTTAGGCCTTGTTCTCATTTCCGTTTTTTACTGACGTGTGCTGTCTGCATTTTCTGAGGACATCACACATAGTCATTAATTTTAATATTAATGTTCACATATCAGTAGTTTTTTACTGACCGTGGGTCAGTGACAAAATCACGAAGACATGCACTGCTTTGGTCTGTGATGCGGACCAAAGACGCCCATTGAAGTCTATGGGTCTGTGAAAATTACGGACATGACATGGATGGCATCCCTGTTTTGTCCACTGATAGGAGATGCTCTGGAAATATATTTTTAGGTGAGCAGTGTCTATGGGATACCAATGACACACGGAGGAAAAAAATCAGACAACCTAACCAAACATGGATTCTTCATGGATATCTTCACGGATTGAAGCACAGGTGGATTTATTTCACGGACATCAAATGAACACAGAAATGTGAACAAGGCCTTAGGCCCCATTCACACGACCGTATGAATAGGGCTGTATCTATCCGCAAAATTGCGGGCATAGATGCAGCCCCATTCACCTCTATGGGGCCGGGAGCCACCGCACGGAGCTAGCTCCGTGCCGCGGCTCTTTTGAAGCATGTCCTATACTTGTCTGTGTGCACGGACAAGTTTAGGCATTTTCTATGGGGACGCACGGCGTGTGTTCCGAGCGTGCGGAACACACGCCGGGCCACCCCCCGTATATTTGCGGATCTGCAGTAATGCGGCCCGCAAATATACGGTCGTGTGAATGGGGCCTTAGACTGTGTTTACATCATGTTAGGAGCCCATGCTGGTAGTATATGTTGGAAGGATCTCTCAGTATATACCTCCGATGGAAGACCGTGATGTATCCCATTGCAGACAAACAGCAGAATATAGTACTAATAGGCTCCCATAATAGCATATAGCACAGATGCTCGACCTGCAGCCCTCCAGCTGTTGCAAAACTACAACTTCCAGCATGCCCTAATAGCTGTAGGTTGTCTAGGAATGCTGAGTGTTGTAGTTTTGAAACAGCTGGAGGGCCGCAGGTTGAGCATATCTAGCGTGTAGTAAACATTTCTTTACTGTATACCTTTTAATGGAAAAGCATAGTCTAGACTAATCTATAATACGAAAAAAAAGTATATTAACCCACCAGAGGTCAAGACGACACTCTTTTGGCTGTTATTGGGCCCTTTGTATATATCTGGGGTACTGTATACTCCATGAGCGTTTATCAGCATATACACCAAATCTAGGCACTTGATGTCAACAGAGTCTTAACTATAGATTTATAGTTTTTGGGCTTCCTGAGAATATGTTCTCAGCAGTTTGTGAGAGACGAGTAGGAAGATCCTTTCAGGTATGTAAATGGCGTGTTGCTCTGTATTGCGTTCTCCAGAATATGCCTGCAATATCAGCACATGTCAAAATAGTTTTGCATTCATCTCTGTAATAAGCGCTGAATACATAATGACAGCAGCATCCTGTGTACAACAAATTCTTGCCTTCTGAGTATATTTATAGGAGTTGTCATATTCAATGATTAGCCCCCATTCGATGAAGATTTAACCATGTTAATGCCATTCAACCTATGAATTCATTGAACAGGAGCAGTACATGGCCTATGTGTACCATCTTAATCTATGCTAGGAATGAAGAATTGATTCACTGTCGGACTGAAATTCGTCCTGAATTTCTCAAAAAAATTGGATTTGTTACAATCAGATTTTTTCTGAGATTCGAGAGAGATTCACCCACGTGAGGAATCTTACAGCCAAGACAATACTTTCTGGATATGCAAATTAGCTTTCCTTCCAAAAGCACCAGAAAGCCTCTGATGCCACCAGATATTAGGTATCAATTCAACAAGTCAACGCTTAGCCTTTTAAACAGGTGTTCATGTCTCACCAGTAGTGATGAGCAAATCAAAGCATCCAAAATGGAATTTGATCCAGAGTTTAGGGAAATTTTGATTCACAATGAATCCGGATTTCCTTGTGTTTCATGGTAATGAATCATTTTTTTCTTAAAATGGCAGCTATACGTGTTAGGCTACTTTCACACTAGCGTTTTTAAATTCCGGTATTGAGTTCCGTCATAGGGGCTCAGTACCGGAAAAAAACGCTTCCGTTTTGTCCCCATTCATTGTCAATGGGGACAAAACTGAACTGAAGACAACGGAATGCTCCTGAAAGCATTCCGTTCCGTCTTCAGACCGGAGAACAAACCGCAGCATGCTGCGGTTTTCTCTCCGGTCCAGGCATCCGCACCAAGACGGATCCGGAATGACCCCCAATGCAAGTTAATGGGGACGGATCCGTCACCACATGCATACATACAGACAGACATACATACATACACACACATACACACAAACACATACATACTTACATACTCCAGGCAGGCAGGCAGGCCGCATGTCTTCATGCCCAGGAGGCGCGATGCTATGACGATTCCCTACAGCGCCCAGCAGAGGGCGCTGTGGGGAATCGTCATAGCTGCGCGCCTCCTGGGCATGAAGATGTGCGGCCTGCCTGCCTGGAGTATGTAAGTATGTATGTGTTTGTGTGTATGTGTGTGTATGTATGTATGTCTGCATATGGTACTGTGTGACATGTGTGGGGCCGGAACGCGGTTCCGGCCCCACACATGTCCCTGCGGCAGTCCGGAACAGGCGGCACCCTTCACCTGCCGGATCCGGACTGCCGCTAGTGTGAAAGTAGCCCTACAAAGTGAAAGAAAGAAGCCTGGGAATGTGATATGACCCAAAATGCCGTGCAGCCAGCCAGTCTGCAGTTAGCCATGCCGTGTGATGTCACAGCCCTTTAAAAGCCTAATCCCATGCGGTCTCCCTCATTTCAATGTGTGCTGAGCATAGGGAGAGATGTGGCAAGCGCTGACTTGTGTGGTCAGCCTGATTGTTCATCAATGTTACTTTGCCTCTATGTCCTGGTCTTCCAGCATAAGGACTGTCGACCAGTTGGGGGCTGTCAGTTAGGACAGATCGTCCAAGCAGGTAGTGGTTGGCTGCTTTGGGGCCTGAACTCAGAAGGGGCCCACTTGAGGAGGACTAAAAGATTTTATTGTCAGGACCCCTCAACTGTATTATACAATGACACAGTATGAAAAGGATGGAGCGGCTACCAGGCATCGTCTGAGAATGAGATCCTGATTAGCTTCAGAAGTGGGGGTTGCACAGGAGTGGGGAGTTGTGAAGAAGTTGCTAGGGGAGGGAGGCCCTTTCAAAAATTTGCTGTGAGGTCTGGTCATTTCCAGTTACTCCACTGCTTAGTGCAACCATTCACAACCTTCAAATATACATAGATGGTGTTAAGCTACATGAGTGTTGAAAGGGAAAAGTCATATTAAAGATGTGGTTAATTGATATGACTTTTACCCTTGGGTTAACAGCCAGTGATGTGGTTGTACCAAATTCTAGTAAAACTATAATATCCCTGGCTTATGCAGCTTGCCAACAGCTGGGGAGTCACATGCAGAAGACCTGAAAGTCACCTATGACTTCAGGGAACCCCACCTTAGTGTAATTATGTGTGGTTCTCCAGTCACCATATATTCACAAGCGTTACCACCTTTGATGCCATTCAAATAGTCCTTCATTTCCAGCAAGCGCATACAGTTTGTCCTTTTCATGTTTCCTTGGCGAGCATCTTTATTTTAATGTTTTTGATGGCAAGACGGTTTGCCAAGGTGTCATGATGACAAATTTCATTAGGATACACTTATTATTAAGACTAACACATACACATCATTAATAGATCTTACAGCTAACGGGGAAAATAACAGTCTCCTAGAAAATAGTCACTTTTATAACAATTATACCAATGAAATATGAGGCTGAGCAAAAGCTATCTGCAATGAACAGCCATGGGTAATGGGAAAAAAGTGCAGCAATCGAAAATGTGTGTGTGTATTATATGTATTATAAAAATACATACACACCAATTACGATAGCATTCATACTAGAGATGAGTGTATTTCTGTAAATTTGGGTCCGATTGAACCGAATCAACTTCCTGACTCAGTTTGGACCCAAATTAAAAGTGTTTCGATTGCTCAGAAAAGCTGGGATGACATTCTGGTTTCTCTCTGCAAAAATTCTCCCAAATCAAATCACCTAAAATTTTGATTCTATAGGATCAAATTTTTCCCAAAAAAAAACGTTTTGCTCATCTCTAATTAAAGGGGTTGTCTGGTATTAGAAAAACATAGCTAATTTCTTCCAAAAACAGCACCACCCCTGTCCACAGGTTGTGTACAATATTGCAGCTCTGCCCCATGAATATCAATGTAGTAGAGCTGCAATGCTAGACACAACAAGGTTGGTGCTGCTTTTGGAAGAAATCAGACATGTTTTTGTAATCCCGGACAACCCCTTTATACCACTGCTAGGTAAAGTGAATAACGTTGCTCAGGGGATGATTGCCCATAGACCGTACAGGGAAATTTCCTGGGGGCCTTTGCCCAGGGGACCACCTGAGCCCTCCTCACGGCCCGCCAGTGGAAGTGGATGTATTTTGTGCTGCTGGTGGCATTATTTTGTGATGGATTGTGGTATTTGGCTCTGTTGGGGTTCTTTTTGTCATAATGTGCCACAATATGGTATTTCTGGACCTGCCTTCCATCAATTTGGACCCGACTACAAAACGGGGCCACTTTTAGTATTTTTTCCAGGGCCACTTTAAGTTACCAGTCCGCTCATGATATTGATTATTCTTTTAGACTGGCCAATGTCAAAAGGTGGGTCATATTAGGCACTAAGTAGGCATATATACTGTATAATATATTCTTACATGATAACACTCCATATTTTGATAGAACTATCCTGTAGATAGGGCAGAAAAGGATTTATACAAATTTACCCCAAAAGTGGACCCCACTTTAACCCAAATGTATGGAATATATGTACTCTTGTGGAGGTGCAAAGAAGGTTGGTTCTTTGATTATTTTCTCAGTTTATGATTGCTTTAGTTTTTAATAATTTGACTTTAAAGAGTTCACCTCAATATATTTTGGAGTATATGATCCTTCTCTGTACGGTATGAGTATACCATATGTCTGGAGAGTACATAGGACACTGCACATGTGCCACTGGACGTATGAATGCAGTGAATGTATTAACAAAATACTTAAAAAAAATCCATTTGAACTGGAGTTAATCTAATTGAATCAAATGTGGCATTTGGCACAAGGACAGAAATAACAGAATGTAAAAGCACAATTAACATCTGCACTTTCTACTGTATTTATTTGAGTGAAGCGATTCTGAGGTAAAACATCCTTAAGTGATAGTCTGAACGCGTTTGTGCTAAACTGTCAGACTTCTCAGACAATGTACGTATGTGTTATTGCCTAACACCTCCCACATTGCCCACATGAGGGGTCCAGCTGGTCATACAGCAACATGTGCCCTGCTCAAAGTCAGTGGTCTACATAGACGAGAGAGGCCTCATGGTAAAGATCGAAATGGGCTACTCCATTTTGGTGCTGGAGGCTTGTCTTTTTTCTCTTCACACCCTATCCTTCATTCTTGAGTTAATTCCCCAACACTCTAATAGCAAACAGTACAAAACCACCCTCTGGGCCATATCAACAACTCCTATCCTTCCCACCTCTCCTCTCAGTCACTAAACACTGGATAATTGTATGGCCATAAATGTGGTCTGAAAAGCACCTAAGGCTACTTTCACACTAGCGTTTTTGCTGGATCCGGCAGGGTTCAGTAATAACGCTTCCGTTACTGATAATACAACCATCTGCATCCGTTATGAACGGATCCGGTTGTATTATCTTTAACATTGCTGGGACGGATCCGTCATTAACTCCATTGAAAGTCAATGACAGATCAGTTTTCAAAACGGATCCGTCCCCATTGACTTGCATTGTGGGTCATGACAGATCCATCTTGCTCTGGATCCCCAGGACGGAAAGCAAAATACAACATGTTGCGGTTTGCAATCCGGTCTGGGGATGCAACTAAACTGAACGGAATGCATTTTGGAGCATTCCGTTCTGTTCAGTTCAGTTTTGCCCCCATTGACAATGAATAGGGACAAAATTGAAGGGTTTTTTACCGGTATTGAGCCCCTATGACAGAACTCAATACTGGAAAACTCTAACGCCAGTGTGAAAGTAGCCTAACATGAAAACTCTGTATACCATTAGTCAGAGTTTTGTTCTGTAGCAGCCATTAACTCTCATTCATATCTCGCTTTTTTGCTCCCATTAGTGATACTATATATATTGGAAGTAGTCCCCAACATAAACCTTTGGTGGATGCCTCAGACATGACTGTATCGGTATGCTATACATTTTTATAGTGTTCCTCTGTATTGGAAAGTGAAGCAGATTACACTTACTAATACAGTGATCCCTCAAGATACAATGGTCTCAGTATACAATATTTTTCATCGTAAGGTAACACCAGACTCAACATACAATGTCTGTGACTCAGATCCAACCAATCAAGGTCACTTCTCTGGTAAAATAGCTGTATTAGTTGCACGTTAGCAGCTATTCCTGACTCTTATATGTAAGCATTTGTTTTAACTGTGTCACGCGAGGTCGGCGTCGCGCTCCCTCTGCACGACATCGCCGGACCTCTCCGCCCCCCTAGAGACGAGCAATAGGGAATTGAAGTGCTGGTCTTGTCAGCCAGCACTTCATGAGTTAATTCTCTGTTTGGGTTTAGCCATGTGGTGCTGATCACACCACATGGCTACTTTGCATATTTTTTGGACAGCTTGCTCCGCCTCAGGTCATGTGATGCTGGCCACATCACATGATCCTGGGTGGGCTATTTAAAGATGGCAACTGCCTCACTCAGATGCCTGTGATTAGTTCTACCTTTGACCAGTGCTTGTTACCTTGCCATATTGATCTTGCTATTTGGACTCTGACTCGGATTTTGGACTTAGACTACTCTTCTCTTGACCCCCTGGTATTTGACGCGATCTCCTGTATTTGACCCGGCTTGTTTACCTTTCTTATATTGTGTTTGTTCCGTCCGTTTGTGTCTATCCCTGTGTTCCCTTCCCTGCCCTGCACTTACTTAGTACAGGGAACGTCTCCAAGTTACGGTGTTGCCGCCTAGGGCTCCTACTGTAAGTAGGCAGGGAAAGAGGTGGGGTTCAGGACAGGGCTCACTCTCCCTTGTGTTCCCCCCTGTCGTGACAGAATCACAGGCCGTACCATATGGAGCCGTTGCGGGTTCTCACGGACCAGGTGCAGGGCATGGCGCATATGATCCAGAACCTGGCCGAGAGACTCCAACATCAGGAGCGGCTACAAACTATACCAGTAGCCACTCCCTCCACAGCTAATCCTATTTTAGAACCCCATGTTAAGTTGCCGGATCGATTTTTTGGGGACCGGAAAACTTTCCGTTCCTTTAAGGAGAGCATGAGGTTGTATTTTCGTTTACGTCCACACTCCTCGGGTTCCGAGCAGCAGCGAGTAGGAATCATTATTTCCTTGCTGCAAGGTGATCCGCAGGAGTGGGCCTTTTCGTTACCCCCTGACTCCCCCAGCCTGCAGACTGTGGATGCATTTTTTCAGGCCTTAGGCCTATTATATGAGGAGCCTGACTTAGCTGCTGTAGCTGAGACTCAGCTCAGAGACATTCGGCAGGGTAACCGTCCAGTTGAGGATTACTGTGCTGAGTTTAGAAAGTGGTGTGTTTCCTCTGGATGGAATGACCCAGCTTTGAGAAGCCAGTTTAGGGTGGGGCTGTCTGACCATCTTAAGGATTTATTAGTCAGTTATCCTACTCCTGACACCCTAGAGGCGACCATGACGTTAGCTATTAAACTGGATCGGCGGGTAAGAGAGAGACGGAGGGAACGATCAAGTACTTCTCAAGTTGTTGTCATGCCTGAAACCCCTCTTCTGAGTCCACCTCCTACCAGGGTCCCGGAGGAGCCCATGCAGTTGGGAGGAACTTTGAGAGACCAGAGACGCTTGAAGGGAGCCTGTTTCTACTGCGGTGAAATGAACCACTGGCCTCCAACAATGTCCGAAACTTCCGCCCTCTAAGAAATCTTCTGCGGGAAGTAAGGTAACCCCAGCGGTGGTAAGGAAGAAAATTTTAGTACCTATTTCCATTGCATACAATCAATTCAGGGGGTCTGGTAAAGCGTTTGTCGATTCTGGTTCTGCTGCTAATTTTATTGATTTTGACTTTGTGCAGTCTGTGGGTATGCCAATGGTTCCTCTAAGTGAGGTGATCCAAATTATCGCTATTGACTCCACCCCCTTGAATAATGGGAGGGTTGAGTTTTGTACTCCTAGTGTGACCCTGACTGTTGGGATTTCTCATTCCGAAAAGTGTATTTTTTGGGTTTTAAAGAATTTACCTGCCGACCTAGTTCTTGGTTTACCTTGGTTACAGGACCACAACCCTGTGATCAATTGGTCGACAGGTGAATTGGAGAAATGGGGTCCTAATTGTGACAAATGTTACAAATCCGTATTGCAGTTGGGAGGTACCACTGAGTCTCTTACATTGCCTGAGTATATCTGTGATTTTTCGGACGTTTTTTCCATGTCCGAGACTGAGTTTCCTCCCCCCTCACCGGCAATATGATTGCGCCATCAACATTATTGAGGGGTCCAAGTATCCCAAGGGCCGTATCTATAATCTCTCTACTCCAGAGCGTCAGTCCATGAGGGATTATCTCAAAGAGAGTCTGGCCAAGGGTCACATCCGGTCTTCAGTTTCTCCCATGGGGGCAGGATTTTTCTTTGTTGGCAAAAAGGATGGAGGATTGAGGCCCTGTATTGATTACAGGGAACTCAATAAAATTACTGTTAAAAACAGGTACCCGCTGCCCCTTATTCCTGACTTGTTGAATCAGGTCCAGGGGGCCTGCTGGTTTACTAAACTGGATCTGAAAGGGGCATACAACCTGATCAGAATCCGGGAGGGGGACGAATGGAAAACTGCTTTTAATACCCCGGAGGGTCATTATGAGTACCTAGTAATGCCCTTCGGGTTAAGTAATGCTCCTGCGGTATTCCAAAATTTCGTCAATGACATTTTTAGACCTTTGATTGGTAGATTTATGATTGTCTATATCGACGACATCCTGATTTTCTCTGCTGACTGGGAGAGTCACGTATCCCACACCAGGCTAGTGATGGAGGTTTTACGTGAAAACAAATTATTTGTTAAAAAAGAGAAGTGTATCTTTGGTGTTCAAGAAGTGGCCTTTTTAGGGTACATTCTTACCCTTTTTCCTTCAAGATGGACCCAGCGAAGGTACAGGCCATTGTGGACTGGGTGCGACCTTCCTCCTTGAAGGCGCTCCAGCGATTTTTGGGTTTCGCTAATTTTTACCGGAAATTTATCAAGGATTTTTCGGTAATAGCCAAACCCATTACTGATTTGACTCGCAAGGGAGCTGATCTAGTCAATTGGCCTCCTGCAGCTATTGAAGCTTTTGATAAGCTAAAGAACTGTTTTGTTAATGCCCCTGTGTTAATCCAGCCTGACCAGAGTAAGCCCTTTGTGGTTGAGGTGGATGCGTCTGAGGATGGTGTGGGGGCAGTACTGTCCCAGGGGTCTTCCACTCTAACTCATCTCAAACCATGCGCCTTCTTCTCCCGCAAGTTCTCTCCTGCCGAGAGAAATTATGACATTGGTAATAGGGAGTTACTAGCAATCAAGTGGGCATTTGAAGAATGGCGTCATTTTTTAGAAGGGGCATTACACCGTATTACGGTCCTCACGGATCATAAGAACCTCATGTTTCTGGAGTCTGCTAAGCGATTGAATCCTAGACAGGCGAGGTGGGCTTTGTTCTTTACTCGCTTTGATTTTTGTGTTACTTTTAGACCCGGAAGCAAGAACATTAAGGCTGACGCCTTATCCCGAAGCTTTCAGGCGTATCAGCCTCCTGACGTCCCTCCTGAGCCCATCCTGCCAGCTGACATCATTGTAGCCGCTACCGTCGTCTGATCTGGCATCTGAAATTTTGGCAGAACAACATCTGGCTCCCACTGGTACCCCCAATGACAAAATTATTCGTGCCGATTCATTTTGCGTTTGCGACTGCTGGGTGAGTGCCATAACTCTGTTTTGTGTGGACATCCTGGTATCAATGCCACCAAGGAGTTAGTTTCTAGGCATTATTGGTGGCCATCGATTTCCAGAGATGTTCAGGCTTTTGTAACTGCGTGCAATACTTGTGCCAGGTCCAAGAATCCCAAGACACGACCTATGGGCGAGCTACGTCCATTACCCATACCTAGCAGACCATGGTCACATCTGTCCATGGATTTTATCACGGATTTGCCTTGCTCTGAGGGTAAAACTGTGATTTTAGTGGTGGTTGACAGATTCAGTAAAATGTGTCATTTTATTCCATTGTGTAAGTTACCCTCTGCTAAGTTCTTGGCTTCTATATTTATGGACCACATTGTTAAATTGCATGGTATTCCAGAGAATATTGTATCGGACAGGGGTGTTCAGTTTGTATCCAAGTTTTGGAGGGCTTTCTGTCATAAGATTGGTATCTCTTTGTCCTTTTCGTCAGCTTTTCATCCAGAGACCAATGGTCAGACTGAACGTCTGAACCAATCTGTAGAACAATTTCTTAGGTGTTATGTTGCAGATAACCAGCATGTGTGGGCCAGATTCCTGTCTCTGGCCGAGTTCGCGATTAATAACCGTGTGAATTCGTCTTCTGGGGTATCGCCGTTTTTCTGCAACATGGGGTTTCATCCGCGCTTTGGCTCCTTTTCTCCAGCTGCTTCGGTGGTCCCAGAGGCCAACGTTCTCTCTCAGGAACTGTGCACAGTTTGGGCACAGGTTCAGTCGAACCTGGAAAAGGCCCAAGGTATTCAAAAGGTCAAGGCTGATAGGAGACGTTCTAAGAGTGTGGATTTTAAGGTGGGGGACATGGTATGGTTGTCTACAAAAATCTTCACATGAAGGTACCCTCCTATAAATTTGCGCCGCGCTTCATTGGTCCTTACAGGATCACCAAGGTGATCAATCCTGTGTCTTTCAAGTTATGTTTACCCGACTCCCTTCGTGTTCATAATGTATTTCATATTTCTTTACTCAAACGTTATGTTGCTCCATTGGGTCCTGAGGAACAGTCTCCACCTCCGGTCGAGGTGGCAGGACAAATGGAACACGAGATTGCTAGGATCATTGATGTGAGGAGGGTCCGGAATTCCTTCCAGTACCTCGTACATTGGAAGGGGTTCGGTCCTGAGGACAGGTCTTGGGTACCGTTAACCAGGATGCATGCGGACTCGCTCATCAGGAGGTTCCATCTGCAGCATCCCGATAAGCCTGCTCCCACTAGTAAGGGTCCGGTGGCCCCTCGTGAAGGGGGGGGTACTGTCACGCGAGGTCGGCGTCGCGCTCCCTCTGCACGACATCGCCGGACCTCTCCGCCCCCCTAGAGATGAGCAATAGGGAATTGAAGTGCTGGTCTTGTCAGCCAGCACTTCATGAGTTAATTCTCTGTTTGGGTTTAGCCATGTGGTGCTGATCACACCACATGGCTACTTTGCATATTTTTTGGACAGCTTGCTCCGCCTCAGGTCATGTGATGCTGGCCACATCACATGATCCTGGGTGGGCTATTTAAAGATGGCAACTGCCTCACTCAGATGCCTGTGATTAGTTCTACCTTTGACCAGTGCTTGTTACCTTGCCATATTGATCTTGCTATTTGGACTCTGACTCGGATTTTGGACTTAGACTACTCTTCTCTTGACCCCCTGGTATTTGACGCGATCTCCTGTATTTGACCCGGCTTGTTTACCTTTCTTATATTGTGTTTGTTCCGTCCGTTTGTGTCTATCCCTGTGTTCCCTTCCCTGCCCTGCACTTACTTAGTACAGGGAACGTCTCCAAGTTACGGTGTTGCCGCCTAGGGCTCCTACTGTAAGTAGGCAGGGAAAGAGGTGGGGTTCAGGACAGGGCTCACTCTCCCTTGTGTTCCCCCCTGTCGTGACAAACTGTCTTATTTATCTGCTCATTTTTCTTAAATCTTCATTTTCTCTTATCTTGGATGACATTTTGGGGCTTTGGAACCGATTACTCAACTTACAATGGTTTCAACATACAATGGTCATCCTGGAACTAGAGATGAGCGAATCAGGAAAAGTTTTATTCGCAGAGCATTCGCCGAACTTTTCCTAAGATTCGTATATTCGACGAATAGATTAGTTGGATTTGCGTACAAAATATACGTAATTATATGGCTTTTAGCGAACATTCATGCACTAATAACAAACGTTCAGGTAAAAAGGTACGCAACCTCTTTGAACATGTATGCATAAGTGTACAAATTGCGTACGAAAATGACGGGCTTTGCTTGAGAGGAATGGTGGAGCAGGAGGAACACTCTGAGTATTTTCTAGTGATGAGTGAACACCGCGTGTGCTCGAGCACCATACTCGAGTCCCCTCCCCGCACGCTAATTGGCTAATAGCTACTTAGCTACTGGCATTACAGTGATTGGCTGGCCGGGAACGCGTCATCTGGTGCTATAAAGCACCCGGTGACATGTGGCCGGCTCATACCGAGCCAGGGAGAGCTGCTGCAAGCAGGGACAGATAGAGTAGGGACAGAAGAACACTGGGCAGGGATAGAATTTGCTCAGAAAAGACCCAAAAGCCCTTTTAAGGGCTATTCTATATTGCTGGCAAACATTTTTTTTTATTTTGGGGGTGTTAAAAATAGCGCTAGGTGGCCTGCCATTAACGCCACCTGTGCAGCTGCTGCATGCTCTATGATACTCTCTGTATACTATATAACTGACACCCTTTGCTATTATTTCTGCTCTTAAGCCCGCAGTACCTCTTTGCGTCTCGCTGTATAACATTTGCGCAAGGAGGGACTTATAGTGTAGGGATAGGATTTGGCTAGGCAGGGCTAGTAGTTCTGTTCAAAAGACACAAAAGTCCATTGTTAAATCTGGCTGCATTTTTTTTTCTTTTTGGGCAAAAAGAAAGCAAGTGTGCCTGACACTACCAGCACGTGCACAGCGTGTGTATTAGAACCTTTCAAAAGTCTATATACCTTACATCCGTTGCTATTTTTTCTGCCGTTAATTAAGGCCGCAGTTCCTCATTTGCGTCTGCTGTATAACATTTGCGCAAGGAGGCACATATAGTGTAGGGATATGATTTGGCTAGGCAGGGCTAGTAGTTCTGTTCAAAAGACACAAAAGTCCATTGTTAAATCTGGCTGCATTTTCTTTTTCTTTTTGGGCAAAAAGAACGCAAGTGTGCCTGACACTACCACTACGTGCACAGCGTGTGTATTAGAACCTTTTAAAAGTCTATATACCTGACATCCGTTGGTATTTTTTCTACCGTTAATTTAGGCCGCAGTTCCTCATTTGCGTCTGCAGTTTAACTTGAGCAAGGAGGGACTTATAGTTTAGGGATAGGATTTGGCTAGGCAGGGCTAGTATTTCTGTTCAAAAGACACAAAAGTCCATTGTTATATCTGGATGCATTTTTTTTCTCAAGATCGTCTCAAGCTCGGTCAGGCTGGATGGAGACCGTCGGTGGACAGCCATTTTCTGATCTCTCCAGAGATGTTAGATTGGTTTCAAGTCACGGTTCTGTCTAGGCCTCTCAAGGACATTCAAAGTTGTCCCTGAGCCATTCCTGTGTTGTCTTGGCTGTGTGCTTAGGGTCATTGTCTTGTTGGAAGGTGAACCTTTGGCCCATTCTGAGGACCCTGGATCAGGTTTTTATTAAGAATATCTTTGCAATTTGCTCCATTCAGCTTTCTCTTAACCCTGACCAGTCTACCTCTCCCAGCCATTGAAAAACACCCCCACAACATGATTAGGTACCACCATGCTTCTCTGTAGGGATAGTATTGGGCAGGTGATTAACAGAGCGTGGTTTCCTCCAGACATGATGCTTAGAATTAAGGCAAAAAAGTTCATTCTTGATTTCACCTCATTTGCCAAGGCCTTTTTCCCCAATTACTTAGTTTGGAGGGGGCAACCAGCCCTTCTTCCACTTGAGAAATATGGAGGCTGCTGTACTCTTGAGAACTTTCAGAGCAGCAGAAAATTTGTGTACCCTTCTCCAGATCTGTGCGTTCACACACTCATGTCTGTAGACTCTACAGGCAGTTCTTTCCTCCTCATGGTTTGGTTTTTGCTCTGATATCCATTGTGAGCTGTGAAACCTTATATATAGACAAGGGGCGTCCTTTGAAATCATGTCCAATAAACTGAATTTACAGGTCAAAATGGTAAATGTAGAAAAATCTCAAAGATGATCAAGAGCTAAATTTTAAGTATAATAGCAGAGGGTCTTAATACTTATGTCCATGCCAAATTTTTGTTTTTCGCTTTTTAATAAATTTGCAAAACTTTATAAAATTCTGTTTTCACATTCTCATCATTTGGTATTGAGTGCAAGTTAATAGAGGAAATGTGATTTTTTTTTTCAATTTTGGCACAAGGCATTTCCCAGTGCACGGTATATTACATATCACACAGTCCATGGTCTTAGATGTCCTAGTGGGACATTCACAACACTATTTGCTCATCCATCACAGTAATAAGAAGTGTTGTACGGCATATGATTGCTCATGGCCTCTCTGCAAGTAGTTCATTAAGACACAGGCGACAATGGTCCATATTTAGATAGAACACATTACGAAATGAGCTTCTACCTCGAGGAGACACCGAAACTCCTTATCATCTCTCCAATTACACAACTGGATGTGACAGGAACATTCTGTGTGTGTGTTACAAATGTCGCCTCCTCTTGTGCAGGCGACACATTCTGGTTTCTGGCTTTTGCTTCATGAGGCCGAGCTCCTCATTTCAGATAATCTTCCAGACAAGGACGTTCCCTGCCCTCTGGGGATCACAATAATGGTTAGGGAATGATGACTGGCTTCTCTATAGAAAGAGCAGAGCTGCAGATCCGGACAACCTGTGTAATGGTAGAAGGAGGGGGATATACTGTATGAGCAGGGAAGATCCATGAACTGTAAAGCTTAGCCTTGAAATACTTGATTGGGAATTTGGTCATGTTTTGGGGCCTTAAATACAGCCATTGACTTCATCAGGAGGTCAGGTTCCACCAAGAAAAGAACAATAGATAGAAATAGACACAAATATATGTAGCGAGAAAGCCTATATTCACACTGGGCAGTGATCTGTTAATATTTTGTTACATTTGGTAGATTTTTCAGATGACAGTATCCTCAGAGGTTAAAACATCTTAAGGTCATGACACACACGCACACACACACATATATATATACATGCTCTTCATACACACACGGAAACATGCTGTTCATACACATAGTATTCATACACACAAATGCATACACATACTGTTAATACATAGATACACACATGCATACTATATACATGCATATACTGTTCATACACATGCAATCACACTATGTACATACATACACATACACACAAGCATGCATACATGTAATATTCATATACATACACATACTGTTCATACACACATATACACGTATTGTTCATAAACAGAAAAGCATAGATACAGATACTGTTCATACATGTACACACAGATACAAACACGTACATGCACATACTATTTATATAAATATACACACTCTTCATACATACACAACATACATACAAATACTATTCATTCATACAGATGCACACAAGTGCAACCATATACTGTTTATACACAAGCAGCATCCTGCTCCAGAGTCACGGTACACTGCAAAGTGCAAAAGAATGAATTTCCATGTAAAACATGCATTTTGTGTGCCCATGGTACTAATAAGCTATAGCCACAGCCATCACTAGATGAGGCTAGAGTAACCGTCTTTTGGTAGAGAGAGAGGAAAATTCTAGTCAGTCAGTCAGTCAGTCTAACCAGTTTAAAACAGTTACTGCCTCGATAGCCAAGAGAACAAATGCAAAATGGTAGTGCTAACACTTTTGGCCAACCTGGATCCGGGTCCATCCAATAAGCAAACCAGATGTAATGAAGGAGGTATAGTGAAAGCCCAGTAGAGATAACCTGTCTAAAAGTACTTTTTGACTCTACAGTATCCATGTCCAGGAGTTGCTTCCAGTGCCTGAGCACAAAAAAACAACAGTGTGACCTACTGTGAAAACCTCTATATCCCAAGGTGGATTCAGTGGACTTATACTGTAAGTACAGAAACCTGTTTAAAAAAGGTCAGAGATAGTGAAGTGCAGAGTAAGGAAGACACCTTGGCCTATTAACTACCTGTGCAGCCGTGCGGAAAAGTGCATTTTGAGAAGAACTGCTGGTCCATTGCATGCTAAGAACTCTCCTGAACTGTTTGCATTTGAATTCTTCAGTAAAGAACTGTTCTGCAACAAAACTGCCTCATCATTGCCTCTGTACTACTATTTGGCGTCATGACAACTGGGACCCTGCCTTGCACCTCAAAACTACCAACATCAAGGACACTTAAACCCTCATCAGGCATGAGAACCCCAGAACCAGATTGTGCCACGAAAGGGAAAAAAAGATGCGCCATTCCCATCACTGCACACCAGTCCAGGGAGCATCAAAACCATAAATACTACTAATACAATACTACTACCCCCATCCGACCACTCACACACACCCCTGTTGCCTGTGGCTTTACACATATGTACAGAAACATACACACACATATACATTCTCTTAATATCGATACACACACATACATCACACCCACTCACACACAGATACATACATACAAAATCTATACACACAGAATATGTGATTTAACACGAATTACAATTGGCAACCTCAATTCAGGAAATTAAAGTAAACTATATCTCATCAATTAGGGAAAACCTTTATATATCTCATATTGCCCCTCTGAACTAGATTATTGTTCTCAATGGGGCTTCCCAATAATGAAAGTTTTGTGATCTTTGGAATATGAGAAAGAGTAATGCACCCAAAGCTTTTTGGATATTTGAGTATTTGAAGCCATTCTCCTAGTAACAACAGAGGGGTCCTGGATTACCAAGTATTGCGGTCCATTAGTTTATGACATTGGCATGAGGCCACCAATGCCATCATCTATTCTGATATGTTCCCCTCTGATTCTCCAGACGACTTTAGAAAGTAGAAAACCCTTTTAATTCTTTGCAGGTATAAACGAATGCCCACAAGCTACTTTTTTTTTTCATTTTTAAATCTTAGAATCTGATGCGTTCAGGCCGTCAAGAGTTAACCTGTTAAAATCTCCGTAAAGCAAAAGTCATTGCTTTTAAAATTGAAATATTGCAGAGGCCTCTGATCAGATATTATGTGTGAAAAGTTGCACATAAATTTCTCCCTGTCATCTCCTGCAGTGGGATTTCACCCAGCAGTGGCGGCCAGAGAGGAAACTGATCACTTTAGTATAGATTGTGAGAGCCCGGGTAATAAATGCCTCAGGCTTCCAGCTCAGGGCAAACTCATCGGCTACACAAGGTTTAAAGAATTAGCTCCGTTAATATTGGCCAGCCACAATTGTTTTAGGACTAAAATACATTTTTATTGCAAAACCTGGCAAAAAAATTGAAGGACAGAAGATATTCCTGATTTTATTCTTTATTCAAGTGTTCTCCTCATTTCCTGCCATATAATTCTTCCTATCGCTCTTTGCTTCTCTGACTCTGACTGATTTTTTATCTATCCTGTTTATTGCATATTGAGCCTCTTTCCCTTTTTTCAGCTGGGAGCTTGGCTGGTGATGAATAGTCCTTCCTGAAAGTAGGGTGACTTCAGGTCTGGAAGGACTATCAGAAGTATAAGAACTGATCCATGAGCAGATCTCATTTATACCCAGAAGGGGGGAAAGGTATGTTAAAGTATTTGTTGAAATTATCCCCTTTAGGAGAGCAGACCATTAAAGAGGCTCATGTATAGTTGGTGTAGCTATAAGGAGATGTTCACTGGTAGGAATTGCACCCTCTCCCTTATATTTTTTACATCCTTATGCAGGCCTTACAAAGATAAAAGTCAATATTGGAGGAATTGGCAAACAATGTAGGATGTATGAGCTTACATGGCAACTTTTCCAAATTGCTTTACCAATTTTTTTTCTCAGTATTGACGTACCCCTTTTCACAGATACACCTCTTTTTAAAATAGGCCACAACTCCTTTAAAAGACACAATGTAAAGGGGGTGTGCTTCACTATGTGCTTGGATACAGTAGCTGAATCTCATGAACACATCATTATGGATGTTTTCCAGGAGGTGCTGTGAAGCTTCTGCTGTGTCGAGAAGATTTCTCAGTTCTGCAGGGAGGTCTTTTTCCTAGGAGCCTCCCAGGTATTCTAGGAGAGTTGGCAAGTGTGTGTATTAGGGTGCCCGGACTGTCTCCCAATGACAGATATCAAGGGACAGAAAGATCAGGATTTTTGAATTTCAACATGGTAGATGTTGAAGGATGTTGGATTTTCTCCCGTGTCAGATAAGCCATTATCAGAGGTTTCTCACTGTGGCTTTATTCTCTTCCCATTAAGGTAATCAAGCATTTTCTGAAATCTTTAGATCTGCTTTATAGGGCATATTACAATACATTAGAAACGTCTACAGACCCTTTCACTTTTTTCACATTTTGTTATGTTACTGTCTTGTACTAAAATTTAGAAAAAGTTTTTTACCATCATTCTATTCTCAATACTAGTGTTGAGTGAAGCATTCAAAGCAGAATTTGGTGCAAAGTTTAGGAAGACTTCGATTTGCAATAAATCTGGATTCTCTTGCACTTCGTGGTAATGAATCAGGTTTTCCAAAAATGGTGGCTATGCGTGTTACAAAACAAAACTAAGTGTAGAGGAGACAAGCCCGGGAGTGCAAGATCACCAATAATGCCGTGCAGCCAGCCGATCTGCAGTTAGCCATCCCATGCGGTCTCCGTCATTGTCCTGTGAGCTGAGCATAGAGAGAGACGTGGCAATCGCTCATGCACTAGGGACAGTGTTGCTGAAAACAATTAATAGAAGAATTAATACCAATAAGATGGAAGCCTTTATTATTCCAGTGCCCAGTGTGCCAACCAATACCATCCAGTATGCAGCCTGGATGACCATCCTCATCTTTTGAAAAATCAGCAAGATGTAGAGAAAGGGTGAGCTGGATGTTCCTGATTACATATTCTCATTGATATTAGATGATGTGGAAAAGGAGGAAAAGCAGATGGCAGAAGAAGGGCTCCCACCTGTAGGGCAGTAGAGTGCTGGGGTTGGAGAAGTGGGTATGCCAGAGCTGATTAATTGTCGGTGTTTACTGTCAAATAACCTGTAGGAGATTGTAGGGAAGAACAGCAATAATATGTATATTGTGCCCCCAAACTCCATACCAGCAATAGCCCCTTTTTAAAGGTACATTAAAGGTGCCAAGCGGCCATTAACAATGAAGAAGGACTAAACAGTGTGGTCTTCATTATTAAATTAAAGGCAGCTGCGGGCTAATTGGCCATGCGGTTCTTCACCACAGCATGGCCACAACCTGCCTGCAGCACAGCCATTCCGTGGGGCTGTACCCTAAGGCGGGCTGACCTGGGCAATTTGTGACAAATTAATTTGTAACGAATCACATTTTTTGGGAAACTTCGTTCATATCTACTCAATACCCCATAATGAGAAAGAGAAAAAAGAGTGTTCAAAATCTTTGCTAATTTATTGAAAAGGAAAAACTAAAAATCTTGCATTGACATACATAATCAGGCGCTTTACTCAGGACTTAGTTGATGCTCCTTTGGCAGCCAGTACAGCCTCCAGTCTTCCTGATCATGATGCCACAAGGTTTGCACACCTGGATTTGAGGACTTTCTGCCATTCCTTGTTGCAGATACTCTCAAGTTCTGTTAGGTTAGATGAGGACCATCGGTCGACAGCCATTTTCAGGTCTCTCTAGAGTTGTTCGATAGGGTTCAAGTCAGGGCTCTGGTTTGGCCACTCAAGGACATTCGGTGTTCCTGTCCCAGCAAGAAGCTTCCACCACCTCTCTTCACTGTCGACATAGTATTGGATATTGGCTGGTTTCTTCCAGACATAACACTTAGAACTGAGGCCTAAACGTTTAATTTTGGTCTCATCACACCATAGAATCGTGTTTCTTACAGTCTGAGAGTCATATATATATATATATATATATATATATATATATATATTAGGAATGAGCGAACCGAACCGTAACTAATCAGATTCGTTACGAACTTTGCAAAAAGTTCGGTTCATCCCCGAACCGAACTTTTGAAAAGTTTGTAACGAATCTGGTAAAAAAAAAAAAACGGTAACGCAAAACTGTACTTTTTTCACAGAATAGACCAGGATACAAGGGATTATTACTCCTATAATCCCTTGTATCCTGGTTTTCTGTGAAAAAAAATGTGTGACGTCACCCCACAGCCCCTGAAGTGTCTGAGCGCGCCGACATCTTGTCAGTGCGTCGCCAGACATCAGAGAGAGAGGAGCTCCACATTAGTTAGAGAGAGAAAAGATATAGTTAGATAGATATTCAAACAAGTAGATAGATACAGGGAGAGATAGAGAAGAAATAGAAAGGGTTAGTTAGAGAAGCAGGAGAGAGGAAGAGAAAGCTAGATATAGAAGGTAAGGTGATAGATATGGAAAGAGGCTGAGAAAGCAAGAAATAGGTAGAGATAGGGAGAGAAAGTCATATAAATAAAAAAATTGTGAGATCTAGGGAGAGATAGGGTGATAAAAAAAGAAATAGTGAGAGAAAAGAGTCAGGACAGGTAGCATTCCTGTCCCGTGACCGTACACTCTACACGTTGCTGCTCAGCTGGGTGCCGTCAACCCCGTTTAGCCGCAACAAAAAAAGTTTAAAAAAAAGTAAAAAAAAAAAAGTTATAAAAAAATTTAAAAAAAAATTTAAAAAAGTTAAAAAAAGTTATAAAACAAATAAATAAAGTTTAAAAAAGTATAAAAAAATACATCATTTAATTTTCCCCCACCCAAATAAAA
This sequence comes from Rhinella marina, assembly GCA_900303285.1. Taxonomy (NCBI): domain Eukaryota; kingdom Metazoa; phylum Chordata; class Amphibia; order Anura; family Bufonidae; genus Rhinella; species Rhinella marina. The sequence continues at coordinate 12,283 of ONZH01010825.1, read as the reverse complement.
ATATGTCCAAGTGTCCTACTTCCAGCACTTCCCAGGCAAGGAGTGCAACAGCAGGCGGTGAGGGTAGGAGAAGTGGCAGCACCATGCCCGGTGGCAGCCAGGGTAACAGGCGTGGCAGCAGGGTGCAGCTACCCCTGACGGCCACTGGTCAAGTAAGAACCATACAGCCAGCGGTTCTAGATTGGCTTACCCAATCCTCCAGTTCCACCGTCCAAAGCTCCCAAACGAGGAGTCAAGCATCCGCTGGATCATCCGACACCACCCTTACATGGGACGGTCAGCGAGAGTCCTCTGCCCCGTCCCCTGTTATTAGAATTCCACTCACCTTTGGGGCACCTTCTGTCAGGGAACTCTTGGCAAACCTTGATCTGCCCTTGGAGTCTCTACCACTTTTTAGTGATGAGGAGGAGGAGGAGGAAGTCCACCAAAGTCAGCGGGTGGAACGTAGTGAGTCTCCAGAGGAGGTGTTGGCTGTAAGCAGTCAACAGAGCCAGGGAGGGGCATCCAGTGCCACACCTGATATTCTGTCCCAGGCACCGGAGGAAAGTAGCAGTGGTGCAGAGTTTGATGACAATGTCGCTGATCGGACGTGGCGCCCTCAAGCAGCATCATCCTCATCATCAGGGGAGGAAATAGAGGTGCCACCGACGCAGCAACATCCCACTGTTGCAAGGAACCGAGGCACAAGAGGGAGGGGTAGAAGCCAAGCTACCAGGCAGAGATCACCCTCTCAAAGCCTTGGTCCTGAGAGGGCACCCTCAGGCAGCAGTGGCAGTCAACAGCCAGCAAGACCCCCCGTGGCTGTCAGCAAACCACGGTCCTCTGTCGTCTGGCAGTTCTTCCGCCTGGGGAAAGATAAGCACATCGCTTTGTGCCTGCTGTGCAATGAGAGGGTCAGTCGTGGCAGGAGTGATAATCTCGGGACAACATCGATGCGAAAGCACATGGAAAGGCAACACCAACAGGCCTGGAAGAACCGTGACCCCAATACCACCTCCTGTCAGGATGCACCATACACTGCAGATCCCATCATGCAGCATCCTCTCAGTGGAACTCAGGGCTCGTCAGCCTCAGGTGCCAGCACCAGCACAGTGTCACTGCCATCTACACCGCTAATGAGGCAGCAATCCGTGACTGAGTCCATGGGCAGACGTCAGGTGTATTCCAGCAGCCATCCCATGGCCGAGAAACTGACCAGACACCTGGTTAACCTGCTGGTGCTTCAGTCCCTGCCCTTCAACCTCGTGGACTCCCAGACTTTCAGGGATTTCATGGCGTGTGTGCACCCCAGATGGCGAGTCCCCAGCCGCCACTACATTTCTGACAAAGCTGTTCCATCACTGCACAGTTATGTGCAGAAAAAGGTGGGCGACTCATTGGGACTCTCGGTGTCCAAGACCGTGCACCTGAGTGCTGATGTCTGGTCCTCAAATTATGGCCAAGGGCAGTACATGTCTGTTACTGCCCATTGGGTCAACATCCTCCCAGAAGACCATCAGGAAGTTGGCCCATTCTTGCCACTGTCACCTCCACGGTGCTTTAGGGGGCCAGCAGCGGGAAGCACAAGTTCTGCCTCCACCACCTTGCAACCATCCGCCGCTTTGACAGCAGTCCAACCTGCCCCGGTGACTTACCACCGTTGTCAGGCCCGGCGCTCTCAGGCTGTCCTCCATTTGGTGAGCCTGGGTGAACGGAGCCACAGTGGGCAGGAGCTCCTCCGGACCATCAGGGAGGAGATCGATCAATGGCTGACCCCACGTCAACTAAAGGTGGGAAGTGTGGTAGCAGACAATGGGAGGAACATTGTCTCTGCAGTGCAGCAGGGAGGGCTGAGTCATACACCTTGTAAGGCACATGTGATAAACCTCATAGTGCACAGGTTTCTTCGATCATTTCCTGCACTACAAGACCTTCTGAGGATGTCACGCAGAGTGTGCAAACACTTCAGCCACTCCTACACTGCAAGGAACACCCTGCTCAGGATCCAGAGACAGCGCAGTCTGCCCCAACATCGGCTAATCTGCGACGTGCCAACACGCTGGAATTCTGCCCTCCATATGCTGGACCGCCTGTACGAGCATAGGTCAGCCGTTACAGACTGCCTCATGGGGCAATCAGGCAGCTTCACGCCACACTGCGACTTCCAAGTCACACACTGGCAGATGATGCGTGAAGTCTGCCAATTGTTGATCCCTTTTGAGGACGCGACTTTGTTTGTGAGCAGGCATGACTATGGGATCCACGACATCATCCCACTCGTCCATGTTCTGGAAAGTGCGCTGAAAAGCATCATCAGCGAGGATTCCCAGGCCACCACTCCAAGGCTGAACATTGCCTTGAGCCCAGAGATGGATGAAGTGCAGATGGAGGGTGAGGAGGAGGAAGATGTCTACGCCCAGCCATTCCACACACCGCCACCTGGCTTCTCTGCCTCTCAATCACAGGAGGAGATGGAGGATGAGGTGGTAGAGGAAGAGGAGGAAGACCCCAGCAGACCCTGGAACTATACCGAGGACAGTGGAGAGGAGAGGCGCTCATTGTCCTTGGTGCAGATGGCAAGGTGCCTGTGGGAGTGTCTCAGGAGTGACAGCCGGATTGTGGACATCCGCCAGAGGGACCAATACTGGCTGGCCACCCTGGTGGACCCTCGCTTCCGCCGCAAAATGGCTGAATTTTTTCCGCCATCAGAGAGGGAGGCAAAACTGGTGTACTACCGGGACCTACTTACCAGTCAGTTGGTCTCAACTTACCAGCGAGACCAGCCAGGTTCCCAGACAACATCCGCTCGGGGGGAACCAGCGCGCTCCACTACCACCACCACTAGTGGAGGTGTGAGAAGTCGCTACAGCCTCCAATTGCTGATGAGCGATTTCATGCAGCCAGCTGCTGAAGAGGGGACACAACACCGGACTCATGGCGTGGACCAGCATGAGCTCACCCACCAGGTCACTGCCTACCTGGATTGTACCCTGCCCCAAAGTGTCACCGACCCCGTGCAGTACTGGGCAGAGAAACTTGACATTTGGCCTCAACTGGCAGAGTTTTCTTTGGCTCTGCTGTCCTGCCCAGCCAGCAGTGTTGCGTCAGAGAGGGTGTTCAGTGTGGCGGGTAACATCAGTCACCCGTCTTGCATGGCAATCCGTGTGTCCAAGAAACTGACCTTAATATCCCAAATATGTGCCCAACGTAAAAATCCATAATTTAACTTATTAAGTAATGTTCCCCCCTTAGACCCCAAATTAAACAAAATCACCTTAAAAATTCCCTACTTAATTCGGATACATTTAAATAAACAGAACCCCATCTCCAAATTTAATGCCCATGGTGTGTTGGCCATTTAACATCTCCACACCAGCTTAATGCCTCACACCGGTGCACCGTCCAACCCATACCCCAAGAACAGTACCATCCCTAAAATAATCCCCACGACTATGCTTCACAAGGTGGGGATTTCACCTTTTGTGAACTATAGCCGTGGGGTTCTATCCCTGCCCCCCGTGCCAAGGAACACCGTTTTGTGAGCGGGTACTAACTGTTCTTGAGGTATTTTGTTGATATCATGAGAGTAGTAAAATCTCGCACCGCAAATCCCGATGGGGTTCTTCTCTGTGCGAATGATTTCACGCCTCTCATGCAGTCACGCGTGGAATAAGGCTGTCTATGGGGTATATATCACGGAGGCTGCTGTCCTTCAACTGTGATATAAAAAACCTCCACAGTTAGTTACAGCAACAAACAGTTGCTGAAAGGCAGGTTAACTTGCCTTATTTACGGGTGCCTTTACAATGGGATGCTTTTTTGGGGTTCTCTGCTGCCTAAAATCCACAGAGCATCGTTGGCTGATTTTATGCCACCTTCAGTACTATGGGGCTGGACGCAAATACCCAGTTCAGCGCAGAACTGTGTATGTCCTGACGGCACCATAGTACTGAACGCCGTTTGGTGAACGGTATAAAAATGCACTGTGGATTTTACTCAGCAGACCCGCAGCCACATGTGAAGGTACCCATAGGGTGAGTTTTTTTGGGAGTGACCAAAGAGAGGGCAGTAATGTCACTCCCATACCCCATCAGGGGTTTTTCCCCTACCCACTTTAAAAGATAAGTCCAGGCAATTAATAACTTTCTGTGCCCTTACTTGAACCAGAAACTTATAAATTGCCCGGACTTATCCTTTAAAGGGAACCTGTCATCTCCGAAACACCCCCTGAACTAGAGTAAGTGTTGTATAGTGTAAGTGATGCTGAATCCGAATATGTACATTTTATCTTCATACTTACTTCCATTCCAACGCTGTGCTCCCACAAACCTACAGTAAAATGCACTCAGTGGACTCCGGTGCTCACTCACATAATGGAGAGGACTGAAAGAAGAGTCCACTGAGTGCATTTTACTGCAGGTTTGTGGGAGCACAGCGTCAGAATGGAAGTGAGTATGAAGATAAAGCTTACATATTCGGATTCAGCATCACTTACACTATACAACGCTTACTCTAGTTCAGGGGGGGTTCCGAGATGACAGGTTCCCTTTAAGCCAGCTGGTGACAGCACTAAAAAAACACAAAAGCATACATCCATTGGGTTGGGCGCTGCACTCGGTTAGGACATCAAACTGGTGTAACAAAGATATATATATATATGTCTCGCCAACAGCCATAGGCCCAGATTCAACAGGTTTGACACCAGAGTAGTTGCGTCAATTTGTAAAGCGAGTGCCAGTGAGGTGTCCATTTCATGAAAATTGGACACGTATTTTTGGATAATGGAACTGGCGTAAAGCCTTCTTGAATCTGTGCCTTTTTAAATGTCCTTTATTCACCTCATGGATTCTGTGGGTGAGGTTAGCTGTCTATTTAACCGTATCCGTATCCTACTAGACTAGCTGTAATGTTACAGGGTTTTTTTTTAACGTTGACTGTCCTGTGCTGAACTCTACATCAACATTTAGTCATGTATAAAAACTGATTTTTACAAGCGTGCATATTCTTAGCTTCCAACTTCAGTTCTCTGTACTAGGCCCTTCTGGGTCAAAAAGAATACTGCTCCTACTAATGCCCCCACGGTCAATTGTCTATTTGGAAACATACTGGGTGCAATCAAGAGCTGCTGAAGCTGCCTCCTCAACTTGTCTCTTCTCAACCATACTGGCCTCGGTGCTATCAAGTGCTGCTGCCTCCTACTCCTCCGTCAATTGTCTGTTCTCAACCATACTGGCCTCGGTGCTATCAAGTGCTGCTGCCTCCTACTCCTCCGTCAATTGTCTGTTCTCAACCATACTGGCCTGGGTGCTATCAAGTGCTGCTGCCTCCTCCTCCTCCATCAATTGTCTGTTCTCAACCATACTGGCCTGGGTGCTATCAAGTGCCGCTGCCTCCTCCTCCTCCGTCAATTGTCTGTTCTCAACCATACTGGCCAGGGTGCTATCAAGTGCTGCTGCCGCCTACTCCTCCGTCAATTGTCTGTTCTCAACCATACTGGCCTGGGTGCTATCAAGTGCTGCCGTCTACTCCTCAGTCAATTGTCTGTTCTCAACTATACTGGCCTGGGTGCTATCAATTGCTGCCGCCTCCGTCAATTGTCTGTTCTCAACCATACTGGCCTGGGTGCTATCAAGTGCTGCTGCCTCCTCCTCCTCCGTCAATTGTCTGTTCTCAACCATACTGGCCAGGGTGCTATCAAGTGCTGCTGCCGCCTACTCCTCCGTCAATTGTCTGTTCTCAACTATACTGGCCTGGGTGCTATCAAGTGCTGCTACCTCCTCCACCTCCGTCAATTGTCTGTTCTCAACTATACTGGCCTGGGTGCTATCAAGTGCTGCCGCCTACTCCTCCGTCAATTGTCTGTTCTCAACTATACTGGCCTGGGTGCTATCAAGTGCTGCCGCCTACTCCTCCTTCAATTGTCTGTTCTCAACTATACTGGCCTGGGTGCTATCAAGTGCTGCCGCCTACTCCTCTGTCAATTGTCTGTTCTCAACTATACTGGCCTGGGTGCTATCAAGTGCTGCCGCCTACTCCTCCGTCAATTGTCTGTTCTCAACTATACTTGCCTGGGTGCTATCAAGTGCTGCCGCCTACTCCTCCGTCAATTGTCTGTTCTCAACTATACTGGCCTGGGTGCTATCAAGTGCTGCCGCCTACTCCTCCGTCAATTGTCTGTTCTCAACTATACTGGCCTGGGTGCTATCAAGTGCTGCTGCCTACTCCTCCGTCAATTGTCTGTTCTCAACTATACTGGCCTGGGTGCTATCAAGTGCTGCCGCCTACTCCTCCGTCAATTGTCTGTTCTCAACCATACTGGCCTGGGTGCTATCAAGTGCTGCTGCCGCCTACTCCTCCATCAATTGTCTGTTCTCAACTATACTGGCCTGGGTGATATCAAGTGCTACTGCCGCCTACTCCTCCGTCAATTGTCTGTTCTCAACTATCCTGGCCTGGGTGCTATCAAGTGCTGCCGCCTCCTTCTCCGTCAATTGTCTGTTCTCAACCATACTGGCCTGGGTGCAATCAAGTGCTGCTGCCTCCTCCTCCGTCAATTGTCTGTTCTTAACCATACTGGTCTGGGTGCTATCAAGTGCTACTGCAGCCTACTCCTCCGTCAATTGTCTGTTCTCAACTATACTGGCCTGGGTGCTATCAAGTGCTGCTGCCTCCTCCTCCGTCAATTGTCTGTTCTCAACTATACTGGCCTGGGTGCAATCAAGTGCTGCTGCCTCCTCCTCCGTCAATTGTCTGTTCTCAACTATACTGGCCTGGGTGCTATCAAGTGCTGCCGCCTACTCCTCCGTCAATTGTCTGTTCTCAACTATACTGGCCTGGGTGCAATCAAGTGCTGCCGCCTACTCCTCCGTCAATTGTCTGTTCTCAGCCATACTGGCCTGGGTGCTATCAAGTGCTGCTGCCGCCTACTCCTCCATCAATTGTCTGTTCTCAACCATACTGGCCTGGGTGCTATCAAGTGCTACTGCCGCCTACTCCTCTTTCAATTGTCTGTTCTCAACCATACTGGCCTGGGTGCTATCAAGTGCTGCCGCCTCCTCCTCCGTCAATTGTCTGTTCTCAACCATACTGGCCTGGGTGCAATCAAGTGCTGCTGCCTCCTCCTCCTCCGTCAATTGTCTGTTCTCAACCATACTGGGTCCAATACAGTACTATTACTGCTGCTGGTTCCACTGTCAAATGTCTGTTTTCCACCCTACTGGGTCCAAGGCAATGCTGCCAGTGTTGCCAACTTGCACTTTGTGTCCTATGTCCCGTGTAATCACTTACACCTTGGCTAATGTGTACCTGTTCTGGGGTGCACAAGGTCTAATTAAATGGTACGCCTGTCTGTCTTCTGACCTGTGATGTCACTGAGACCGCATCGACTTCAACGCAGCCTATTCTTGGGCTGGTGCCACGATCTACCGTGTGTTTTTGGTGCTCTGGCATGACATGGACTGCTCCAGCGGACATCTTCAATGCTGTCAAATGTTGTCGACCTGGCTGTCGACGACTATTTTTGCACTTTGATTTTTTCCACTTTTTTCATTGTAATAGCAACTGCAACTAAACGAAACTATACCCTATCAGACTCCCACTATTGTAGCTGCAATTATTCAGCCATTATAGCAAGGTTCGTTTTAGGTTCGGTTTGTACGAATCCGAATTTCACGAAAGTTCGCCGAACCGAACCGAACTTTTTCAAAAGTTCGCTCATCCCTAATATATATATATATATATATATATATATCTTATTTTTATTTTTATTTTCACACAAACTCCATGTGTCTTTTACTGAGGAGATGCTTCTTTTTGGACACTCTGAAATAAAGCCCAGATTAGTGGAGTACTGCAGTGATGGTTAACCTTCTGGAAGTTTCTCCCATCTGAACACATTCTTGGTCACCTCTCTTACCAAGGTCCTTCTTCTCCAATTAGTTTGGTGGGTCAGTCAGCTCTAAAAGAGTCCTGGTTGTTGCAAACTTCTTGCATTTAATAATTATGGAGGCTGCTGTGCTCTTGGGAACCTTCATTGCATCAGTTATTTTGTACCCATCCCCAACTCTGTGCCTACACACAATCCTGTCTGAAAAGTGAGTTCTTTCTTCCTCATGGTTTAGTTTTTGCTCTAATATTCATTGTCTCCCCAAGAACAATAGTATTGAGCATGTTGAATTCCAGTTGCTTAGTCCTTCTTTCCCCTTGACATCTGCTGGTGTTACAGATTCGGGGGGCCCCATACATATTAGCCGGTCAACAGCTTTGACTGAAATTAAACTAACGTGAATGGCCAGCTTTAAAAAAGCAGGGAGAGATAAGTGGCTGCCAGACATTTGTGGAGCCACTTTATTGTAGGAAATAAAAAGGATCAGAAATTCAAAACCGAACACCCCTTGAGCAAGAACCTCCAGGTCACCATAAGACAGTCAAGAAACAAGTCTGTGCTAATTAAACAAATAAATGCCCCCCCCCCAAATCATAATGGTAAGGTGTTACAGTATGAATGGCTTTATTCATGGTTTTTCATCCTCTATGGAGTTGATCATAACGATTGATCCTTGATCACAATGTCATAGTTATCAAGAGGGCTCACTATTATTCTGGTTGTCTGGAAGCCTTAACATTGCTTGACATCAACACTTTCCTCACTTCTATTGTTTTATAACCTAGCGGTTGAAGTAACTGGGGATGGAAGCTGGTGAGGAAGAGGAGGCAGCCCAAACCTTCTCACTATGAGCTTTAATAACACAAGCAATATCTGCACATATTATGCATGCGGTTCCCTGCAATCATTCTGCAAGAGAAAATGAGAAGAGAGCCCAAGGCGACAGATGAACTCTGAGAGCTGCCTTACACAGAGGAGGAGAGTCAGAGGAAAGAGCGGACATACTCCATACAGAGGAATGTGAAATTGAGGGAACCAATATATCAGGCTACAGTTATACATTTCATAGTTGGGATAACTTTATGCTGCTTCTTTACTTTACGTCTCCCTTTTGAAATCAAAAAGTCATCAGTCAATACAAGTCTTTGATTTGTCTTCTTCCGTCAAGCTGGTAAAAGTTCTAGTCATTTCATGGTTACATCTGTGTCTGGGAAAGCTGGGTGACTCTGCCATTGCACTTTCCCAGATTACTAAATGGTAAGTCTATCTCTGTATAACAGAACTATGGGATGTATCACTATTAGAGATGAGCGAGCACTAAAATGCTCGGGTGCTCGTTATTCGAGACGAACTTTTCCCGATGCTCGGGTGCTCGTTTCGAGTAACGAACCCCATTGAAGTCAATGGGAGACTCGAGCATTTTTTGCAAGGGACCAAGGCTCTGCCTAGGGAAGGCTGGGTGAAAACCTGGAAACATCAGAAAATGATGGAAACACCACGGAAATGGACAGGAAACAGCAGGGGCAGCATGCATGGATGCCTCTGAGGCTGCCTAATCCCACCATTACCCCAAATTCTCCTGCAACAGCCTGGTGGTTACCCTCATGGCAATTGTGCTCACCCAGACCAAGAAAGACGAGGCACATGCCCATCACATGTTAGGGAAGCACCCAACTAGGTGCAACGAAGGTCCATCACCCATGCCCATGCTGGCACTGCTCTCCTATCCCCAGCCACACGATGCATGCATAAGCCTGACACAGCATGGCGGTGACACCAACAAATGACCAAGTTAGATGAGGTAGCAGGTGAGCCACCCAAAAATTTAGCCTGACGCAGCATGGCGCTGACAACAGAGTGACCGAGTTAGACTGAGGTAGCAGGAGGTGAAGCACGGATGGTAATTCGAAGGAGGAGGGGTTGGAGGAAGAGGCATAGTAAGTCTGAGAAACCGTGACGGAGGTAGGCCCCGCAATCCTCCAAGTGGGCAGTACATGAGCGGCCCCAGGGTCAGACTCAGTCAGAGTGACCGAGCTACACGACGGTAGCAGGTAGAGCACATAAAAAATTTAGCGTGGCCCTGTATGTGGATGTTGAGGGCTTGTGCATGTAGGTGGGCTGAACTTTTTTTCTGCTTGCGCTCCAACGTCTGCTGTAATGACAGCTGAACGTTGTGCAGGGACACATTGGTGGACAGTGTGGAGGATCATGGAGGTGAAGGGGTGGTTTTCCGGCGGGAGGCGCTCGTGCCGGGGTCCTGGGCTGGGGGTTGACTCGCAGAGGCAGCAAGTGACACAGGGGAAGGAGCAGTGGTGGGACCCGCATGAGGGGAACGGACGGCCTTGGTTCCATAGTGTTTAGCACTCGTATACCTGCGCATGCTGGTGGTGGTTAGGCTGGTAGTGGTGGAACCCCCACTTAAAAATTTCGTATCAACTGGTACGGCTGTCAACATTGAGCTTGAACTAGTGGGGCATGTGTGGTATCGATTCTTCTCAGTTTAAAATTGTATACAGTCATGGCCAAAAGTTTTGAGAATGATGCAAATATTAATTTTTACAAAGTCTACTGCTTCAGTTTTTATAATGGCAATTTGCATATACTCCAGAATGATATAAAGAGTGATCAGCTTAACAGCAATTACTTGCAAAGTCAATATTTGCCTAGAAAATGAACTTTATCCCCCAAAACACATTTCAACATCATTGCAGCCCTGCCTTAAAAGGACCAGCTAACATCGTTTCAGTGATTGCTCCATTAACACAGGTGTGGGTGTTGATGAGGACAGGGCTGGAGATCAATCTGTCATGATTAAGTAAGAATGACACCACTGGACACTTTAAAAGGAGGCTGGTGCTTGGCATCATTGTTTCTCTTCTGTTAACCATGGTTATCTCTAAAGAAACACGTGCAGTCATCATTGCACTGCACAAAAATGGCCTAACAGGGAAGAGTATCGCAGCTAGAAAGATTGCACCTCAGTCAACAATCTATCGCATCATCAAGAACTTCAAGGAGAGAGGTTCCATTGTTGCCAAAAAGGCTCCAGGGCGCCCAAGAAAGACCCAGCAAGCGCCAGGACCGTCTCTTAAAAGTGTTTCAGCTGCGGGATCGGGCTACCAGCAGTGCAGAGCTTGCTCAGGAATGGCAGCAGGCAGGTGTGAGTGCATCTGCACGCACTGTGAGGCGGAGACTCTTGGAGCAAGGCCTGGTCTCAAGGAGGGCAGCAAAGAAGCCACTTCTCTCCAGAAAAAACATCAGGGACAGACTGATATTCTGCAAAAGGTACAGGAGTGGACTGCTGAGGACTGGGGTAAAGTCATTTTCTCTGATGAATCCCCTTTCGATTGTTTGGGACATCTGGAAAACAGCTTATTCGGAGAAGACGAGGTGAGCGCTACCACCAGTCTTGTCTCTTGCCAACTGTAAAGCATCCTGAAACCATTCATGTGTGGGGTTGCTTCTCAGCCAAGGGAATCGGCTCTCTCACAGTCTTGCCTAAAAACACAGCCATGAATAAAGAATGGTACCAGAATGTCCTCCGAGAGCAACTTCTCCCAACCGTCCAAGAGCAGTTTGGCGATCAACAATGCCTTTTCCAGCATGATGGAGCACCTTGCCATAAAGCAAAGGTGATAACTAAATGGCTCAGGGAACAAAACATAGAGATTTTGGGTCCATGGCCTGGAAACTCCCCAGATCTTAATCCCATTGAGAACTTGTGGTCAATCATCAAGAGACGGGTGGACAAACAAAAACCTACAAATTCTGACAAAATGCAAGCATTGATTGTGCAAGAATGGACTGCTATCAGTCAGGATTTGGTCCAGAAGTTGATTGAGAGCATGCCAGGGAGAATTGCAGAGGTCCTGAAGAAGAAGGGTCAACACTGCAAATATTGACTTGCTGCATTAACTCATTCTAACTGTCAATATAAGCTTTTGTTACTCATAATATGATTGCAATTATATTTCTGTATGTGATAAAAACATCCGACAAACACACATAAAAACCAGAGGGCAGCAGATCATGTGAAAATATAATATTTGTATCATTCTCAAAACTTTTGGCCATGACTGTACGTCCCCTATCTTGGGACCATATATTTCATGGATTTTTCGAACATAGCTTGCTCTGGCCAGGGGAGTATCTTTTGTACTGCAGCTAAGGGGACGTGTCCATGCTCTGCCTATCACAGGTCAGGAGCCAATTAAAAGAAGAACCAAAAAAAATCAGTATAATATCTAATACGTCCCCTATCCGGGTAAATTGTTTGGAGAGAGGGCCTGTAGGTGGGGGGCAGGCTGGGGGAAGGAGGTTGAGCTGGAAGAGCCAGAGGAGTGCCCCCTTGGCTAGCGTGTGTGGTGGTGACAACAGCCGGATGGAGTTCGAATGACGACGCGGAACCCAACTTAAAAA
>ONZH01010824.1:0-43153 GCA_900303285.1 Rhinella marina | reverse complement strand
AAACGTAATTGACTCATTTTTGCTTATTTTAAACTTCTACTGAGTTTAGGAAACATTAGGATAAATCGAGGTAATTCTCAAAAATGTTGGCCTAGGCCTCGTTCACCTGGTGAGCCCCAGGCATCAGGGGTGCACCACCAATGAGGCCTGGTGAGGCGATCCCTCAGGCAGCACCAGAAGGGGGGCAGCGGAAAGGGCCATGGGCAATGAGCGCTTTCATTGTGACAAAGGGGTTAGGTTAAGAAATTGGTATTGGTGGGTGCCGTTTTAGTTTTCACCTCAGGCAGCAGAAAGGCTCGGTGCACCCCTGGCAGGCTTCTCCTTGTTCTGGCTAGTGAGGACCCAGAAGAAAAAGAACTGAGAAGCCGTGAGTTGCCCTCATTATATGGACCGTGTAAAAGGGTCCTCAGTCCACTCTCTGATACTTTTTTTGTATCGTGAAACCCCACAGTTTTTAGAATTTAGACAAGCTTGACATGGGACTTGTTGACCTGTAAAATGACCTTTATGACTGGAGAGGCATGCCCACTAGAAGACTTCTTTACACTGTAAGTCCATTGGATATGGCAGATTAATCTAGCATGTCCGCTATGCTTTGTCCTGGAAGACGCTCTGGACCACCAGTGGAGATCCCTCAAGGATAAGAAATGACGCCAACCGGAGACCAGTGTCTGAGTCTAAGGTTTGGTCTGTATTAGTCTGGACCACATAGGAAAGTAAAATGTGGCGTAGAGCTTTTTTGATATGGTGAAAAGTCCCCGATCAGTTTCGTGCTTCTTCAAAAATTACGGGCGACCAATGCTGCTGGGACATCCTATAATAAGCATGTGCCCCATGTTCTCTTGCGGCGTAAGGTCAGCTCTTCTTTTATTCACACAATGTATTGCAGATGTTCATCCATCTATGTAGTCCTCCGAAAAAATATACATTAAAGCAGACAAGTTCCAGACATGCCTCGGCTGATCAGACTGCTCTACTGACCTTTACACATTCTCAAAAATTATACCCTTCGCGTGCAAGTTACGAAGTCCCTGACTAGTCTGTAACCGAGAGGAGCGCCGGATCTTCTGATCTGTGCTTCTGTTTTTTTTTTTTCTTTTGACCGGTTTGGTATGAAATTTTCAGTTTTAAGAGGACCACAATTGTATAACATGTGTTCAGTGCCCTCCAGATGCATATAGCTTTTTGGATACAGGAAAACCAGAATTATAACCCTCCAGTCTAAGCCTTCAAATTCTTAATGAGCAACCAAAGACCATTTCAGGTTGGAGCCACTGTAGACGGCAGCTTTGGCCTTCTCATTTTTCATGGCAGGCGGTGGGTGTTGTATTAAAGGGGTTTCTAGTCACTCGTAATTCTTTGTAAAATCATGTGATTTCTTTGATCCTATAGGGGAGCCTTAGGCAGAGTGCGGAATCTCCTTAAAGAGACCAGCCCGGTATGGAGACTTTTTGGCAATGCTTCATGGGAAACCAATATGCAAAGTAGAACCATCTTGCCAGCGCCACCCATTGGAAGTCAAGATCCCGAGACGGCTGTCTGCGCATGGATATCTGGCTTGGCAATATTCCCAAGGCTTGTTAGAAAGTCGGATCTTGACTCGTAGGGAGCCACTTCCAATAGGTGGCGCTGGCGAGATACCTCTCTGCATATCCTGTGGGCAAATATGCAGAGAAGCGGCCGGATGAAAACTGCAGCGTGCAGAGGTATTTGTCCGGCTGCTCTTCAGCATATTTGCTGGGTTATGGCCGGATCTCCGCCAGTCCCCATTATAGTGAATGGGGCTGGACAGTATCTCGGCAGCGCCCAGTATTCACGGATCTGTGTACCCCAAATGTGAAACAGGCCTTAGAGATATAATTTATTGCAGCCAAATAATCCATAGACAGGAGGGAAATCATTGACTTCTATAGGACTGTTTGGTGGGCATGCTTTGTGACCTGTGCAGAGGTCATTGTACAGGGAGGGGTTGGATAAGCTTTGACAATCGCTGATTGTAAATGTTGGACCCTGTGTTATCGATTATAGAGCTTTTATCTGTGATTGTAATCCTGCTTGTCGTGATGTTGAGATGACTGCTTAAAAAGTGATCTGTACAAAACGGGAAGTCTCGGTCGGTGCGAAAACTGCAGGGTTACTTTTTTTTTTTTTTTTTTTTTTTTTTCAATCCAGATTGTGTCATGGAAAATGTATACAAAATAGAAGTTTAACATTAAAGAAAAAAAACTCGACAAGCAATGGGTTGTTTTCTGATTACACGTTCCCCATCTTTATTTTAAGGATTGTCTCCTTGTGGACTCCCCTTCCCCCAGCTGTTTATGCCCAAGGTTAGGAAAACCATGTCCTGAAATGGCATTTGTGAAGGCGTGTGGTTGTGGTGACCAGAATGAAAATGAATTAACTTTCTGGGGCCAGGTGACTGACTCTGGTGGCCCAGTATCCATAGAAAGAGCCTGTATTATGTGCAGTGGGTCCTGTGCTTTACCCAGTTAAAGGGGGTGCCTGCAATGAGTCCTGTGCTTTACCCAGCTAAAGGGAGTGCTGCAAGGTCCGTACTTTACCCAGTTAAAGGGATCCTGCAGCGTCCGGTGCACCCAGTAGAGAAAGGGGGTCTGCCCTGTGCGTTACCCAGTTTAAAGGGGTGTCTGCAATGGGGTCTGTGCTTTAACCCAGAAAAGGAGTGTCTGCAGTGGGTCTGCTTTGTTAAAGGGGTTATGCATGGGCCTGTGCTTTACCCTGTTAAACGGGGTGTCTGTGTCCTGGCACCCATAAAGGGGGTGTCTGCAGTGGCTGTGCTTTACCCTGTTAAAGGGGGTGTCTGCAGTGGGCCTGTGCTTTTACCCAGTTAAAGGGGGTGTCTGAAGTGGGCCCTGTGCTTTACCCTGTTAAAGGGGGTCTGCAATGGCCCTGTGCTTTACCCGGTTAAAGGGGGTGGCTGCAGAGGTCCTGTGCTTTACCCAGTTAAAGGGGGTGTCTGCAATGGGTCTGTGCTTTACCCAGTTAAAGGGGTGTCTGCAGTGGGCCCTGTGCTTTACCCTGTTAAAGGGGTGTCTGCAGTGGGGCCCTGTGCTTTACCCAGTTAAAGGGGTGTCTGCAGTGGGCCCTGTGCTTTACCCGGTTAAAGGGGGTGTCTGCAATGGTCCTGTGCTTTACCCGGTTAAAGGGGGTGTCTGCAATGGGTCCTGTGCTTTACCCGGTTAAAGGGGGTGTCTGCAATGGGTCCTGTGCTTTACCCTGTTAAAGGGGGTGGCTGCAGAGGGTCCTGTGCTTTACCCAGTTAAAGGGGGTGTCTGCAATGGGTCCTGGTGCTTTACCCAGTTAAAGTGGTGTCTGCAATGGGTCCTGTGCTTTACCCAGTTAAAGGGGTGTCTGCAATGGGCCCTGTGCTTTACCCTGTTAAAAGGGGGTGTCTGCAGTGGGCCCTGTGCTTTACCCTGTTAAAGGGGGTGTCTGCAGTGGGTGTTGTGCTTTACCCAGTTAAAGGGGGTGTCTGCAGTGGGTGTTGTGCTTTACCCTGTTAAAGGGGGTGTCTGCAGTGGGTGTTGTGCTTTACCCTGTTAAAGGGGTGTCTGCAGTGGGTCCTGTGCTTTACCCGGTTAAAGGGGGTGTCTGCAATGGGTCCTGTGCTTTACCCAGTTAAAGGGGGTGTCTGCAATGGGTCCCGTGCTTTACCTAGTTAAAGGGGGTGTCTGCAGTGGGTGTTGCGCTATACCTAGTTAAAGGGGGTGTCTGCAATGGGTCCTGTGCTTTACCCTGTTAAAGGGGGTGTCTGCAGTGGGCCCTGTGCTTTACCCAGTTAAAGGGGGTGTCTGCAATGGGTCCCGTGCTTTACCTAGTTAAAGGGGGTGTCTGCAGTGGGTGTTGCGCTTTACCTAGTTAAAGGGGGTGTCTGCAGACTAATAAAATGCATGTTTCATATGAACCATGTCCTCTCTGCAATGGACAGGTTAGATTTATGCTGAATACTACACTAGTGATAGTCCGGCTATAGTGAACGCTCTCACCGACATGTCACAGACCCGGGGATATGCCAGGTCCACTGTATGCTGCCACCTGCGAAGAACGTGCAGTATTACATGGTGCCCATTCAGATCAATTGGCCTCCATTCTATGTGTACTGGCTGAGTCTCCCAGAGGGGAGCTGTCATTTGCTGAGGGTCTCCGCACCGGCTCTTAGAAGCGACCCCTCTAATAGGGCACATATAAAAGGATTACCCTATTGTAACATTCCCTTTAAATATACTTGGCCGAAAAACTATTTAAAGGTCTGTTCAGAAAATGCGGTTTTACTGCAGATTGCGCTGGTTCTGCACCTAGCAGAGAAGTTCTTCTAAGGGTCTGGCCAGACGTGGCTTTTCCTTAGCAGAATTACTTGCTGAGGATCTGCAGTATCTTCAGTAGCAGCAGGGTGGATGAGATTTTAATAAACTGCGTGTCAATTTATGGTGTGGATTTCCAACGCAGAGGGTGACGACTACGCCAAACCTGCGAAGTTTTTATTGTGAATTCCTCTTGGTGCCGTGGAATTTGGGCAGACACGCCTGGACGTATCTCAAAACCTCGGCAGCTTGCAGTTCAACGGCATACGGTATTTGCTGCATGACAAGAACAGCGCCATGTGAATCAACCCTAATTGATTGTCCCATATATCCTCTAGTCTAGGGGTAGACAACCTCCGTCACTCCAGTTGTTGTGAAACTACAATTCCCATCATGTATGCTGTGCTCTTCTCCCATAGAAGTCAATAGAACATGCTGGAAATTGTAGTTTCACAACAGCTGGAGTGCTGAAGGTTGCCGACCCCTGCTCTGGTCTATGTCCCTAAATGATGTCCCGTGTGGTCTTCAGATCCCAGCTCGTCTGCTCCAAACACTACTTCTCTTCTCTCGGCCTCGATTGGTCGCCGATAATCTACGTTAAGCGATTTGAAGTACATGAAAGATGCCTTTTGTAGGGAAGAAGAATTTGGGTGGATTAGCTGAGCTTTTAGAAGTCCTCAGAAGTGCGAAACGTCTGATACTCCCATTGTCATTCAAGTCATCACACCGGTCCTTTTAACTCCAGGGAGCTCTGCGCCGGTTTGTCCACCGCCCCTTTAAAAGCCGGTCAGATGTATTTCTGGTGACTACCCCGGTCTGTGTGTGGACAGTGCAGGCACTTACTGTAAGGAGCCATGGAGCCTGCACAGTAGTAGTGGCCGCTGTCTCCCACTTTCTGAAACTTGACTCCTCACTGCGGGGAGCTGTGCTTCTAGGTGACGGCTCGGGGGGGGGGGGGAGATTTGGGACACCAGTCAGATTGGTCTTCTGCTGTTTTGGATCTGACGTCTCTTCATGGCTGCTCCCAAGAAGACGTGTGTAAAAGTAAGTGTGCTAGGAGAAGGGTTGCAGGCCTGGAATGACTCTCTCCGTAGAGGTGTTGTGGGACTGCAGCACTTCTGTTTCCATTTTAGCCTGGCGGTGTAATACGACGAGGGTTTTAGTCCTGCTTCTCATTTTATTTGGCTGCAGGAGACAAGGATGCCCATTGCTGCGGATGATGTGTTCTCTAGACAAGCTGTTATATTAATAGGAACGCTCTGACACATAGTAATACTGGGGAATATTTATAACTTTTTTGTGTGTGTTTGCTTTGCTTTTTTTTTTTCTTTTGGTTTATTTTTACTGTGAGTAGTTTAAAAACATTTTATACTATTTGAAAATCATCAAAAAGCTGCTGATGACGGATCATTTTGTTTACTTCTTATGTCTCCCTGATACCTGGAGTGTGTTCTTCTGTCTGTAGGGTTTTCACCTGAATACAAACCAGTCTCCGTTCCCCTTCCCTCGATTGATCTTGGACTTGTCTTAAGGTGCATTTACACGGCACTGTTTTTCGGTCTGCAGTGCATTTTTGCGTCTTGCACGTGGACCCCTTAATTTCTATGGGGCTGCGGAAAGCACAGAGAGGCCGCAGATTATAGAATATGCCCTATTCTTGTCCATTTTTTTTTTTTTTTTTCAATAGGGCCAAAAAAATGCAGGATGCCCACAGACCGCATCCGTATTTTGCAGATCTGCAATTTGTGGACCTCAAAACGGAGTTGTGTAAAAGTAAGTGCGACTGCCCCTTTAGCGTGAGCCGACAATTAGTTGCGAAAACCTTCCCGAAAAAAACACATTGATACGCTGTTGTAACGGGGAGCCGGCGGTGCACTCCCTTCTTGCAACTCCGCCGGCGTCCTTATCTCCCTGGTAACAAGGGGGCTTGGAGGGGCTTCCTCAGCGCGGCCGGCGTCCTCCATCCCCTAGGCCACGAGCTGAAGCAGGGGCAGAAATGAGCGCCGACATGTATGAGTCGGCGCTCGGGTGTGTGGCTGGGGCTGATGCAGGGTCACGTGATGCTGGCCACGTCACATGACCTTTCAGTCTGGCCTATTTGAACAGGCAACCTTCTTGCCACAGGTTGCCTGTGATTGGTCTTTTTGCCTCACTAGTGTACCTTTGGATTTGTCTACTTTATTATTGACCTTGGCTTGAAATTTGACCTCAATTTTGTGATATCCCTTTGTACTGACGCGACCTCCTGGCTCTTGATCTTGGCTTCCCTTGTTCTGGTTTTGGATTGTTACCTTCTCGGTTTCTGACCCGGCCTGGTACGGTTACGCATCTGTGTTGTCTGTCTTTTGTCTGTTGTTTTGCCCTATTTTTACCCTTTCCTGTAAGCCCCTGCACTTAAGTCAGCTAGGGACCGCCATCCAGTTGCGCACTGTCAGTTAGGACGGACCATGCAAATAGGTAGGGGATAGTGGTGTGGGTGGAGTTCAGGGCTGCACTATTCTGTACCTATAACGTGACGGCTGTTTTATTGGATACTGGTGCCGTTTTCATTGGTAGTGGCCGCTCCCAGCATGCATGCTTGCTCTGCTCTTTTCAGAACTCTCATAGAAATAAATGGAGCATGCTGGGAGTTGTAGTTTCACAACAGCTGGAGGGCCGCAGGTCGCCCATCCCTGGGTTAGACCATCATTCTTTTGCCAAAAATCCCTTTAAGGCCTCTGTCTGACATCTTGTTGGGATTGGGGCTAGTAGTATTTACAGTGCTTTCCATCTAAACTATTGCATCCCCCCTCTCTGTTGATTATTGACACGGCCGTATCAGGAGAGGTGACCTGTTCTCCTGAATCTCAAGGGGAGGGGGTTGGGGGGACCTTCTTTTTTAGCGAGTCCCTCTATTACCCCCACCCATGCTTTGATCACGCTCAGTTGGAGTCTTGCTATTTCCTTGTATTTTGACTCTTAATTTCCCTCTATGAGTCATAGTGCACATTATTTTCGTATGTCAGATTTGTTGGCCCTGCTTCTGATGGAAATTCTCCGGCGTTCTCGTCTCTTCTTCGGATATGTTTTATTTCGGTTTATTTTCGTCTTCGCCTTTCTATATTAATCGGCCTTTGAGCGCTTGTCTCGCTCATGTCAGTCTAGTAAAAATCTCCGTGGGTGTCGCGTTCCACACTTAATATAATTACGGTATATTAACGGCCGTCCCGTCTCTTTTCAGAAGCCTGGTTGCTATAGTAACCGGCAGGATTGCGGCACTGGCTGCTGCTGCCGCGCCATTGTTTTTAGGCCTTGGCGGGAGAATGCGAAGAGAATTACAGACTGTGGAAATGAGTTTTTCTGGATTAGCTGGAGGACGCAAAGGATTTCGGGGGCCTCCCAGTGAGATGGAGTGACGCCCTTTTATTTCTTGTCACTTGTAAAAGAGAACGTCTCTCCCCGAATCGTTTCCTATCCCGTTACATGGTGCTCAGCACAAAAATCGCAGCATGTTCTATATTCTGTGTTTTTCACGCAGCCCTGGCTCCATAGAAGTGAATGGAACTTCAGTGAAAAACGCATTGTGTCTGGAAGCAAGTGCGGATGTAATGTGTTTTTCACTGATGTTTGCTAAGAGATGTTGTTTGTAAACCTGAACAAATGAACGCAATCGTAGACAAAACTGACTGAACTTGCTTGCAAAATGGCGTGAGTTTTACTGAACCCACCCTGAGCTATGTCCGTATCGTTCGCGTGAAAGGGGCCTAAGGGTACGTGCACACAGCCCTGTAGTTAAGGCTACCTGCACATGTTGCCGATTACTCGTAGCTTCTCTCGCGGAAATCCTGCAGTGTAGCGCAGTACCAGCAAGGTGTAGAAGACATGGACACTTTGCTTTTTCATTCCGCGTGGAAGTTGACCTGTCTGTCGTGAGATTTTGAAATCCTCAGCACGTCCATTGTGATTCTTTTGTGTGGATTTCACCCTTTTCACTGCAAGGGGGAGATTTGCAGCAAAACAGCATCAAACCCACATCAAAAACCGCAACTAACACGTGCGTTTTTTGGCGCGACTTTGGCATGAAAACGTACAGAAATCTGCACTGAATTTCTGTAAGACCGCCTTCACCCATGTTGCCTAATGCAGATTTTCTGTTTATACATCAAATCTGCTTGTTACTTGTGCGTTTTGACACAGTTTTGCCCCAGATCTCACCCTTTGCATCACAATCTGCTGCAATCGCCCCCAAAAATGAACATGCTATGGACTTCAAAATCTGCAGCGCAGGTCAATGTCCGTACCGTGCTGATGAGATTTGGAAAATCTCATCTACTTAGGCTAGCTTCACATCTGCATTTTACATCCCTGTCGGAGTTCACTGTATCCAGGACAACCGTGCACCACTGCATCCCCCCCATTGACTTCAATGGGATCCATCCGCTTTCCAGCATAAATGCTGGCTTTCAACTGGACCAAAAGTCGTGTATCCGAATGGACCTATCTGGCTATGCCGCATACGGTGAACTCCAGAAAATGATTCCTCTGCTGCAGATGTGAAATTAGCCTTAGCTGGTACCGCATTAGGCTTCTTTCACGCAATCAGTGTTTGGTCAGTGTTCGTTCAGTGATTTCCAGCTGAAACCAGGTGCGGATCAAAAACCCAGAACAAGTGCAGATCTTTCCATTATACCTTATCTCTTTGGAGGCTTCTTGGTTTTGGCTCACAATCACTGATGGAAATCACTGACGTGTTGAGGAATCCGCACGTAATACGCATACATGCGCACTTAGCTTAAAGCGGTTGTTGCCCACTGCTGCCAGTCTTAACCGTGTCCACTGTTGCCAAAAACATGAAGAAAAACCCGCACGGGTCAGCATGTTCAGCGGCTGCATTGACTATGTTCCTCTTTCTGCATCAGCAAGAATCATTGCCAGACCCAGACATCATCGGCTGTTTTTCCAGCGCTCCTTATTTCCCCTGTTACTTGTCCTGCGAGGTCGTGGGCCTTTTAATAAAAAAAAAAAAATCAGTTTTGAAGAGGAAGAATGGATCTGTTTTCAACGATTTGTTGCTTCAGACTTTAAAAATAATTTGTGCTTACTTAAAGAAACAAGTTTGGACTAAGTCCTTCTTCAGGTGCAAAAATACAGGTTTGTGTATCCGGAAATGACGAAGGACCTGAGCCTGGTTCGAAACGTGTCTCTTTAAAGGGGTATTCTGGTAGCTAAAAGTTATCCCCTATCCACAGGATTGGTGGCAGTCCTAATGCTGGGACCCCGTACCCCCTGCAGACCTCCTGCTGCTCCCCGAAATGACCTCTCTACTCGACTATCGCGGGATCTCCCATAGAAATGAATGGAGCGGCCGCGCTCATGTGTGAACAGCTGCTACATCGTTTCAGGGGAGCAGCCGGGGGCCCCTGTTCTCATGATCAGTGGTGGGACCCCCACCGATCTCTATCCCGTGGATAGGGGATAACTTTTACCTACCGGAATACCCCTTTAAGTACATGCAAATAAATTATTATTTTATCATATTTAATCATACATTGATTTGTATTATTCGATTCCAGTGCCAGTTCTAAGGTGAAGTTAATTTGCCGGGCCGATGGTCTGGCCCCCTTCAGTCCCTCACCACGGCCAAATGTCAAACTTAGCTTAAAGAGGACCTTTCACCTCTCCTGACATGCCTGTTTTAATAGCTTCATGCATTCCTCATGTAATAACAAGTCTGGAGCATCTATTCTTATGTCTCTATGTTGTGCCATTCCTTTATTATTTCTACTAGAAGTTATGAATGAATTGCTAGCAGTCTGCAGTAAGGGTACAGAGGGAAGGTAACCAGTTGGGGGGGGTGTACCTGCACAGACTTACTCTATCCAATCAGTGCTGCCACTTTCAGTCTGTGCAGGTACACACCTCCAACTGGTTACCTCCCCTCTGTACCCTTACTGCAGACTGCTAGCAATTCATTCATAACTTCTAGTAGAAATAATAAAGGAATGGCACAACATACAGACATAAGAATAGATGCTCCAGAATTGTTATTACATGGGGAATGCATGTAGCCATTAGACAAGCATGTCATGAGTGGTGACAGGTCCTCTTTAAAATTGCCCCTATGACAAAATATTGTTACACAGGAGTTAGAAAAAAAAAATCACAAAAAGTTTTTTTTTTCCCGTCTAATAGAAGCGTAACGTGCTACGTAAATGACCCCCATTGTTGTAAATCCATCCGGCATTGAATCGTATTTCTCTTTCCATTTTATATCAGCACTGTTTTAATAACCTTGTGCTCTCATCTTGAAGAGGGGCAAATGTACATTTTCTCATCCATATGTCGGTATTTTTTTTTTCTTTCTAAATTTCCATTAATGTACGGTATCTAAATTGTAAGAATTTGTCATTTATAAGCGGGGTTAAACAGGCAAAGCACTTAAAGCGCTCACGCTTGGAAATGAAAATGCAGTAAAAAGCCGGTCCCTTGGGGGCTGAGTATTAATTCGCATAACTCATCCTTCCAGCCGTGCACACAGGCGGCGTCTCTATGTACCCCCTTTATTACAAGGGACATTCGCCTTTTAAAGGTACATGCACATACAGTAGTGCATTGGGGACACTCGGTCACTCGCTCAGGACAGGTGTTAGGACCTTGTGGCCTTTCTATTTGTTGAACATGTCGCCCTTTTGCCGTTGGAGAATCATCTGTCTGACCCCATATGGTGACGGAAGAGACTCTTGGCTGTGTAGCGTAAGTGTAGCGTTGATATCAATGGACCATTTGAACTAAAACCATCCCCTCCCAGCATCCCCATACAAATTCCCAGGAATTGGAGGCCACTATGTGATGG
The DNA here is from genome assembly GCA_900303285.1 of Rhinella marina. NCBI lineage: Eukaryota > Metazoa > Chordata > Amphibia > Anura > Bufonidae > Rhinella > Rhinella marina. The sequence continues at coordinate 32,002 of ONZH01010824.1, read as the reverse complement.
AAGAGGCTGCCTTCTTCTTCTCGCTCCATCCACTGATCCAGCTGATCGGTAGGGGTGCCGGGTGTCAGACCCCCACCTATGTGATATTGATGATCTATCCTGAGGATCGGTCGTCAGTATCGCAAAGCCGGAATACCCCTTTAAGTTTTACGTTTTATTGTATGACTTGATATATGCACAGTCCTGAGTCTCTATTTTCTTTTAAAGATCCTCTGACTGATTTGTGCTTTGTGCACATAACTTGCCGCCAGGGTCGCCTTACCATTTAGTTGCGTTTGGGCTCATGCACATGACTGTATCCGTGTTTTAGTCCGCAAAACACGAATCTGCAAAATACGGATAACTTCTGCATTTTTTTTCACTCCACTTTAGGAAAGACCATTCTTGTCCGCAGTCTTAATATAATTTTCAGAACGGATCCATAAAAATTATGGATGTGTGTACGACCCCATATAAATAAATGGGTCATTGTGCTATTCGCGGATGAAAAATACAGGCCTTACTTTTATACTTGTGTACCGAAAACTTTATTAAGGCAGATTAAACCTAAACGTTATATTCTGTAATATATTATTATCTCATTAGATGGCACAATGGCCGCCTTGCAGGACAGAACTGCCACGTCCTCTGCACTTTGACAGGTCCAGACAGTGTAAATGTCATCACGCCTGGCCCTGTCAATCAAAGCGCAGAGGGCGTGGCGGTTGCAGAGAGAGCAGGGCCTCTAGGTGCAATGACAACGCCCCTGTTGCTCCTAGAGGCCCTGTCAATCAAAGCGCAGAGGGCGTGGCGGTTGCAGAGAGAGCAGGGCCTCTAGGTGCAATGACAATGCCCCCGTTGCTCCTAGTGGCTCATTTGCATATAATAAAACATCATTTTTCTCAGCAATGCAGGCACATATGAACATGGGACCAACACAGATGTCTTCAGCTGCCAACACATCAGCCAGTGTCATAGGTACAAAACTTCTGACAGACGCCCCTTTAAACTTGCATACATTTTCATTTGTGAGGTTGATGGCAGATGCTGTATACACACGACCATTGCTTCGTTACTGACATCTTACTGACTCCTGCTCAGGGAAGTTACATGCTGATGCCAGTGACTATTCCGCAGTCATACGTATACCATGTACTAGATATGGGGGTGATAGAAGTATTAGGGGGGTCGGATACTGTGCAGTGATTCAGTTTTGCAGACAGAAAATGTCTATTTTTTTTTTTTGTGTAGTGTGGACGCTTTTTATTAAGCAAGCACCACACCGGTGCCAGCCCTGGGGCATGGCACATAGACAAGTGCGATACGCAGTACCCTTCCTGTCTAGAACAATGCGTTCCCATGGGAGGCAAGGGTTTTTGTTTCCACTAGATTTTTCCTATGTTTTCCACAGTATAATATTAGCTGACATCAGTAGCATTTTTTTTTTTTTACAGGCAGGCCTAAAATGAAAAAAACGAGAACATGGAGATCTAGACTGAATTTTTCAGATGCTTTTTTTGGCGTAACCTTATAATACGGTGCCCGAAGCGAAGTACCGCCAGTGTTATAATCGGGCACAAAGTGGAGGGAATTTATTCCATTGTGTGGCTGTTTGTCCTATGTATGAAATATAATACAAGGTTGAGGATTGTGCAGATGGAAAACGTTATAATACCACCCGGTCCCGGGTAGATTTGGCTACTGAGGGATATGCTTTCATCAGCAGTGACGACACTAAATACATTAAAAAACAAATACCAGAGGCAATAGCAAAGATGGAGTCAATGGATTCTGAATGACGTTGCTGCTATATTCACGTAGATGTCGGGTTCTGTGTGAGCCCATCTACCAGAGACAAGGCGGTCTCTTAAAGATGGGACCCTACACTCTGGACTCTCCTCGCTTTCAACTCGGGGAAAGTGTGAACCAGGTCAGACCTAAAGACAGGCAAATCTTGGTGTAGGCCCCGTCTAGAAGAGGTCTCATACACGTTGAATAATATGCCAGGAACCTGACATGTGTGTCTTGTGAGTATAGTAGTAATGCCCTAAGCCTGTTTCACACTTGCATTGTGGCATTCCAAAATTCATTGTTAATGGGGACAAAACTAATCCCAGATGCATTCTGTTCCATGTTTTGACTGGACACAAAATCACTGCGAGCTGCGGTGTGTCCAGTCTGTGAAACGGAACAAACCGGATCCGGCATGAAAATCGATGTAAGGCTCCATTCACACGTCCTGTTTTTCTTTCCTGATTCGATCCTGATTTTTTTTCAGGACCCATTGAAGTGAATGGATCCAGATCAGGATTAGGATCGAATCGGGAAAGAAAAACAGGACGTGTGAATGGAGCCTAAGTCAGTGGTGCCAGATCAGGTTTTTTTTGTTAGCACACAGGTATGTCTGGGATGTGACATGTAATACAGACACACAGCGCACACAGGTATGTCTGGGATGTGACATGTAATACAGACACACAGCGCACACAGGTATGTCTGGGATGTGACATGTAATACAGACACACAGTGCACACAGGTATGTCTGGGATGTGACATGTAATACAGACACACAGTGCACACAGGTATGTCTGGGATGTGACATGTAATACAGACACACAGTGCACACAGGTATGTCTGGGATGTGACATGTAATACAGACACACAGTGCACACAGGTATGTCTGGGATGTGACATGTAATACAGACACACAGTGCACACAGGTATGTCTGGGATGTGACATGTAATACAGACACACAGTGCACACAGGTATGTCTGGGATGTGACATGTAATACAGACACACAGTGCACACAGGTATGTCTGGGATGTGACATGTAATACACACACACAGCGCACACAGGTATGTCTGGGATGTGACATGTAATACAGACACACAGTGCACACAGGGATGTCTGGGATCTGACATGTAATACAGACACAGTGCACACAGGAATGTCTGGGATGTGACCTGTAATACAGACACACAGTGCACACAGGAATGTCTGGGATGTGACATGTAATACAGACACACAGTGCACACAGGTATGTCTGGGATGTGACATGTAATACAGACACACAGTGCACACAGGTATGTCTGGAATGTGACATGTAATACAGACACACAGCGCACACAGGTATGTCTGGGATGTGACATGTAATACAGACACAGTGCACACAGGTATGTCTGGGATGTGACATGTAATACAGACACACAGTGCACACAGGTATGTCTGGGATGTGACATGTAATACACACACAGTGCACACAGGTATGTCTGGGATGTGGACATGTAATACACACACAGTGCACACAGGTATGTCTGGGATGTGACATGTAATACACACACACAGTGCACACAGGTATGTCTGGGATGTGACATGTAATACAGACACACAGTGCACAAAGGTATGTCTGGGATGTGACATGTAATACAGACACACAGTGCACACAGGTATGTCTGGGATGTGACATGTAATACAGACACAGTGCACACAGGTATGTCTGGGATGTGACATGTAATACAGACACACAGTGCACACAGGTATGTCTGGGATGTGACCTGTAATACACACACAGTGCACACAGGTATGTCTGGGATGTGACATGTAATACAGACACACAGTGCACACAGGTATGTCTGGGATGTGACATGTAATACAGACACACAGGTATGTCTGGGATGTGTCTGCAACCTTCTGTGGGGCAGTGCTGTTAGTTATATAGGTGAAAAACAGGTGACAGACTCCCTTTAAATGACATGGATTTGTTTTCCTCTGCCGGATCTCAAAACCGGAACGCCACAATACATGTGTGAACCAGGCCTTAGAAAGTCTATATATTCAGCGCTATTGCATTGTGTGTTTGCTTTTGTATTACAGCCGTCGTGTACGTGCACTTGCTCATCAATTCAGATTTGTAGGAAGCGCTGACTAACTTTGTTTTGGTTGCATTTTAGTCAATTACGATGAACGTTGGAATTTTTCATCAGTTCTTATCTTGTTCATGGCCCAGAAGAGATGGAAGTAAGATTACATGTACGTCGGGTCACTCCTCTTCTACTTACACGTCCATTGCTGAGAGAGGATTTTTCTGGGATTTCCTATACAATAGAGCAGTGGTCAGCAACCTCCGGCACTACTACTATAGTTTCACCACTGGTTGATGACCCCTGCAGTAGAGAGTCTAGCGGGACCCAGGGAACTCCCTGTTGCGGCTCCTCCTAATGCTACTGTAGACTTTCTGCCGTCTACCACAGACTTGAATGACTCTGACTGATGGATCTGATATATAATCAAAGTGTAAAAATAATAACCTGCAAATAAAAAAAAAAATAGCCATGTAAAATAAATCATACATACTGTATATCTAATAGATGCATTATAGAACATTTCCAAAAGTGAATGATCTGCAGTTAATGCAATGTGGGAAGGCCGTAAATACCATATCTGTAGTGGTAAGAGCGGGCAGACCTTTTGACCTCTCAGGGCGTGCCTCCCATTCTGTTCTGACATGCTTTGATTGCTCCCAATGTGATGTTGCAAAGGCCTAGATAATGTCATTCCCTCATTAATTAGCCCACACCCAAATGAGTTACTATTGAATAAGATATGTTGGCACTGCTACTGCCGTATATTACTATTGTACGTGGGTTTGCAGGGGTGGATTAGCCATAGACCCTACAGGGAATTTTCCCGGTGGGCCGATCCCTCGGAGGACCTGCCAGCCAAGTACATAATGATCTGATCCTCTCCTACACCCCTGGCTAGCAGCCAAAGGTGTCCTCCCGAATTCAACTATATCTGTGTCCTCGGGACAGTGATACGGTTGAATGCTGCGGCACAGGTGGCAGCATTTTGTGCTGCGCTGTGGTATTTGTTTCTGCTGGGGCGGTATATTGCTCGGCGCCATGGTACTGCTGGCCCTGCCTAGTATGTTGCCCCTCCTTCTGTCAGTTTGGACCTACCTACAACATGGGGCCACTTTTACCATATTTTTTTTTTTCCAGGGCCTCTTTTAGTTCCCAATCCGCCCCTGACGCCAGGCCTCACTAGTCGATATGTGCATCTGTATCTTGTGGTAGTAATAAAAGGCCAAACCCGTCTTCACTTCATGTAATCGTAGATGTCGTCGCTTCATTTCTCATGTACCTTTGCGAAATTGTGGATCTCGACGAAAATAATCGTATTCCCTATGAAATGACAATCCTGGAGCCTCTTGTACGTGCTGTCGTTCCTCAGTTATTCCTTGTAGAAATGTAAAGCCATACTGTTCTTTGTAGAAATGTGTGAACAGACTGATTGCCGGGTGTTATAAGTTGGTGGCGTGTCCCTATGCAGTTTGACAATGTCCTCTTGATGCTGCCAGTGTCAGGGTGTCCGCACGTGTCCAAGTCGTGTCTAGCCAGTGACGGCACAAGTTCGGGGTAAAATCGTGCGCATGTTTGCTGCCGCAAGGCTTTGACTAAGGCCTCAGGCGCACGACCATAGCAGGTCTGTGCCTATATTGTGGCCTGCCAACAGCGGTTCCGCAATATAGGGGGACCAGCTGTGTGCGCACCACCAGGGCTGTGGAGTCGGAGTCGGGGCTTTGGCTTACCCCCTGCGCACAGCCCTGCGCACCACATTACGGATGTGGACCCGTTTACTTGATTTACCCAGGGTAGATACTTTCCTATATAAAACCAGAAGGCATGAAAGAAATGCTGTTTAAAAACCGCCTGTGATGAAATACACTATTTGGCCAAAAATGCCTTAAAAAAAGCTCCAAAAAGCACTGCACAAATACTCTTAAAAAAAAAAAAAAAAAAAAAAACACAACCCTGTATAACATCTGCCTCTGGTTAATCACAATGATGCTCTAATTGAATCCTCTCATCCGTTTGATCATTTTCAGCCGTCTGAATTGGCTAATGAATTCTCGGAGAAGGAGCGTTTCCATATTGATGGGGCCGGGGATCTGGTGGGAGAAGAACATTAAGCCTATTATGTTCTAAAAGGGTTATGAAGGTGGCGTGGTAAAAGTACCGTATTTCATATTTGGAGCGGGTCCATAAACCCGGTGTCCCAGGAGAGTATTGGCAGTGATTTGTGCGTTCTTAGAAATATCCAGTTGCCTTCTGCACAGTAGGAGTTTGTCTCTTCTCTGCCGTGCGTGAAGCTAAATCCGTCTTCTTTCCACAAAAGGTCTTTTTTTTTTTTTTACCTCATTTTTAGATGGCTTTTTTTTATGTCTTGCAGCATCTTATTCATGGTACAGTAATATAGTCTAACTTGCTTTTCAGTACAACTTCATTGTATTTTTGGATGTTTAAAGGGGTTGTCCGAGTTATTTTTTTTTGTCCTTTGTATGTTTCTAACTAGTCAAATACAACAGCTTTTCCATACAATTTCTGCTTCTAAAGCTGCTGGTTTCTCAGGTTTCAATGAGGGTCACATGACCTGTGATGTCAACTTGCCTCCCTGCTAATCTTGTATTCGTGCACAGAGCCTGTACACGAGACATCACTGTGCTGGCCACGCCCCCCTGCTCTGCCGGGCTCCTGCTCTCTGCTCTCCCTGGATTCTTTCAGATAAAACATTAACCCCTTCAGCCAGAACACACTGAAGGCTGTACAGCAGCAGCTGTAAAGAGACACAGGATCTACTCTCCTCACCCTACAGACACAGAGCTGACACTGGAGCTGATGTGGAGGAGATGCAAAGAACAAAGAAGGTAGGGGGAAGCCTGTGTGTATCAGCAGTGTCTATCCTGTGTGTACAGCTGGGACTTGTAGTCCTACACATACAACATGCTGCTGAGTATCCCAGCAGACAGACCTGTCACTCAGGGCAGCACTTGCAGAGCAGGGGGAGGGGCAGAGATTGATATTACTGCAGGTAAACAAAGACCAGAAGAGAACCAGGGAAATGTGGAAATATAGATTTTTTTTTTTTGCCTAAAACTTGTTTAACTTAGTTATATATTGCTGCCCATCAGATTTAAAGTACTCTATATTTTTTATTTCATAACTCGGACAACCCCTTTAAAGGATGACTCCACAATACGACCCGTCTGGCCCGCCATCAGTGCCGTTGTGGAGGTGACCCCCTCGCTGCTGCTGTTTTATTATATTTTTTTCTCAGATGCTGCCGGTGCTGTTTAACATCAATCAGACACTGGACACATCCATAGACTTCCAAGGACCGTAAGCAGTGTCGGACTGGCCCACTAGAGAACCAGAGGATCCTCCGGTGGGCCCAGGCTCTGATCCCATAGTGGACTCCAAAGGTCCAGTGTGAAAAAAAAATAAATTTTTTTTGGTCTGCTGATGGAGACAGTAAATTGCCGCTAAGATCTGTTTCTTAAAGGGCTCATTCAGATCGACGTATGCTGTCTGCAAAAAGGTGGATCTGGTTTTGTTTTTTTGGCGGACAGTTCAGCATGTCTGCAAATAAAACGGATTGCATTCCACAACGGGGCAACGTCCTGATTTTCACTGACAAGTACAGGACATGTTTCATTTGTTTTGCTGAGCCATAGAACGGAAGAAAATGGCCCCATAGAAGTGAATGAGTCTGCATCTAATCCGCATTTTTGCGGACACCATACGGCCGTCTGAACAAGCCCTAAATCAAAACCTATTAGACTATTGATGATATGGGGGTTGAGCTCCGAGAATAATTTCCTCTGGTGCGTCCAAAGAACCCCGGTCCGACCCTGACCATAAGGACTCATGCACATGACTGTGTTATTTGTCTGTTCCAGTTTTTTTTTACTGCCCGTTTGCAAAAACATTCACTTCAATGGGGCAGCAAAGAAAAACGGAAATGACTCTGTGTACGTTCCATGTCCGCATCACTGTTCCGCCAAAAAATAAAACGTGTCCTGTGATTGTCCTCATCACGGACAAGGATAGGACTGTTCTACAAGGGCCGGCCATTCAGTTCTGCAAAATGCGGACCACGCACAGCCGGTATCTGTGTTTCGTGGATCCGTCGTTTATGGTCCGCAGTACGGACATGGAGCACTTACGTTCGTGGTCATGGGTCCGTGATAGGGTTGTTTCTAAAGGAACTTTTTTTTTTTTTTCTCCAGCATATCACCTATACACAGATAAGACAGGATCCGCCATTCACAATAGGTGATATCACAGCTTATCTTCTCCCTCCTGACCCCTGCACAGGTCACAGAGCATGCCCAGAAAACCCTCCCATAGAAGTCAGTGAGGTCCCCCTCCTGACCATTGTGTCTGTGGTCCATGGGGGCTGCTGTAAAGCCTATCTCTAAACGCTGGTAGCAACAGCTCAGGCTAGACGGCTGCCCCCATAATCATGTTCAGGAAATAGAATTTGAAAAAATTCTACTATTAAAAAAAATCTAAAAACCAATTCCAAAAAAGTAAAGTCTAGTTTTCATTGACAAAAAAATAAACTCTAGTTCACCCATTCCCTTTAAGCGTTTGTAAGGTCAGCCTCCAGAAGGTGCTGCGGTTGTTCCTGGTTTCCATGGCAGGCCTTGTGTATATGACTCTCCCATATGTACTTTATATATCAGTGTTCTAGAACTCCAACCGTCAGAGAGGATGGCTCGGACAACATCACTGCAGCCTTTCTAAGCCCGTCCTGTACTCCAGGGGCTCGCCATTTTGACTGTCACCAAGACACTTGAAGGTCTAGATGTGTGATACTTGGACGGGCAGATGCCGAAGGTTGTGGTCTTCCGGCAGATGAAGAAGCGGAAAACACAAAAAGTATGTGTCCTCGGGGTATAGAGCTGGTGTTTGGTTGAGTGGGCAGAACCTAGCTGCCTCCCTCACCGCGCAATAGTGTTAGCACCGTACCTCTGTGTCAGTAATGAGATGCTAATTAATCATGGATTATGCAGATGAATGCTTTTCTTGTTTGCTATCTGACACAGTTTCTGCGATATTTTAATGGCGTATGTCAGGAGGTTTGTGTAATAACACTTTCGCCAATCCGCCCCCAAAAAACCCCAAACGGCTCCATTATTTTGAGCGTCCATTGTGCTTATTTTTTGCATCCGTCAGTTCTCAGTTCTGTCAGAAATCTGTTATTTTAGAGGGGAGAAAAAGTCCTGTGGACTTTTTATTAAAAAAAAAACAACAACAACAAATCACTTGCGTGAAATGGCACGTGCAAAAAATTTTCTCTAGATTAAATATTACTGTAAGGGCTCATTCACACCACAATCTTGCGGATGGGTGCGGACCCATTCATTTCAATGGGGCCACAAAAGATGCGGACAGCATACTGTGTGCTGGCCGCATCTGTAGTTCCGTTCCACGGCCCCGCAAGAAAGACAGAGCGTGTCCTATTATTGTACGCAATGTCAGACAAGAATAGTCTTTTCTATCATAGTGGCGGCCATGTGTGGTCCACAAAATGCAGAACGCACACGGCCGGTATCCGTGTTTTGCGGACGGCAAAACACTACGAACATCTGAATGAGCCCTTTAGGCCCGGTTCAAATCACCGTTTAGCTTTCAGTTTTTCAGATCCGTCAAAAGAACAGGAAAAAAAAAACGGATCAGTTATTTTGAGCATCAGTTTTGATCAGTTTGTGTTACTTCTGTTATTTTTTCAGGACTTTAATTACCATCAAAAATAACGGATCTCTGACCGAAGTGACACAAACTGATCAGAACGGATGCTGAAAATAATGGATGTTTTTTTTTTTCTGCTCCTTTGATGGATCAGAAGAAGAATGGAAAGTCAAATGTTGTCAGTGCAGTCGGTTGCAGTGGCTGGAAGATTTTTTTCTTCACGGGGAACCTGTAAAAAATCGCAATGCAAGTGGCGCTAATCCTACATTTTTTAATTTTTTTTAATTTACATGTGTGACATACATGGGTGCCTGGCAGAGGTCTGAAGAGTGTTCTCTTGGCTGGCATACGGGAACCTTTGTCTGTTTCAGAGCTTTTCCCAGCGTGTGTCAGAAGGAGGGCGGTGACATGATGTGAACAGGGCCTTAGAGATGTAGTTCTGCCGCTCCTCTAACCCTCATTATGATTTTTTTTGTTTTTTATATCTTTAATTTTTAACGAATGTCTGAGGACTTGGCGCGTCTCTTTCGTTCATTCTGGAAACGTTGCGGATGCTTTTCTAATTTCTGTACAGATTAATAACGCATCGCCGTCTTCTCCTGCTCCAAGTCCGTTGTGTTCACCATTTACCAACAAAACACATTGGCCGGGCGCTCGTTGCACTAATTGGCATGACCTAGATTCAGATCTCATTACTGCAGCATGAGCAGTCTCACGCCTTTACCGCAGTGCCCGTCAGAGGGCATCGTCACTGCCCGGGCACTCAGCAATTCGCTATGTCTCTGATGGGAACGGCACACTGTTAGTGTGTCTATGTATTGTCTATAGCACTGTATCTTTTAATGCATTTATTCGCATTAGTCGCCACACCAGTGCATCGTGTGATGTCTCAAGGTCGCTTTCACACGTAGGTTTTTGCACACGGTTTTCGGCACTTTTAATGGTGATTCTTGCATCTGCATTTTTGATGTGCTTTTGCTTTAAGGCCCTTTTAGGCCACCCGCACACAAGATCGGCATGAATTTCCGTGCGGATTTATGTGCGTTTCTGCAACCTATCCGCTTTAAAATCCACAATTGCGGTTCTTGGTGCGGTTTTGCAGCAGATCTCGCCTTTCATTGGAAAAGGCTGAAATCTGCAATCATTATGGATTGGAAATTCGCACGGTAGGTCAATTTCCACACAGGAAAGAATGAAAAGTGTCCATGAGATTTGTGTACTCTCATACACTTTTCGGGTACTGCACTACGCTGCTGTTTTTCCCGAATAACATCCACGTGGAAAAACCGAGCATAATCCCCACTGTGTGCAGGTGGCCTTATGTGGCCCAATGTGGCAAGCTTGGCATCGGCGGCGGATGATCACTGACGAGCATTTGTACGATAATCTGCCCGAACATCCGTGTAAAGGGTCCTTGAAAAACACCAGCTCCAAATGTTAGCTGAAGGTCTATGGGACATATGAAACGCAGGACATTAGTGCGGATTCGATGAGGCTTTTCCGCAGATCTTAACCTGTATTGAAAACGCAGGACTAAAAACCCGCTTACGGTTATTCTGACCCAAAAATAGACTTCAGTGGGAATTCATGTGTGTAAGGACCCTTAGGGTCCACTCACATGACTGTATCCGTTTTTACGGATCCGCAAAACATGGATAACGATCTTGTGCTTTTTGCATTTTCGGATTGGAACATCCTTCCTTAAGATAGAAATGCGGCTATTCTTGTCTGCAAAAAAGGACCAGAATATGTGTGTTGTCCGTATCTTTTGCAGCCCCGTTGAAATAAATGGGTCTGCATCCAATCCGCATAATTGCAAAAAACACATTGCATCTGATTCTGTTTTTCAAGCAAGCCCCCTTCACTTCTATGGGGTCTCACAGAAATGATGCGTGAAAAACGTGCACAGACCCATTGAAATAAATAGGTCAGGATTTAGTCTGAATGCTATATATACACGTTTGCTTCACGCATTGTACCCGGACGGAAATCTAGCTCGTGTGAAAGAGGCCTTAGGCTACGTATACACCTGCGCCATAATTCCGGTATTCTGTTCCTGCGTAAGAACATGAGTACCTGACCCGCTGGACTCGACATTTGCCCTGCAATACCAGTGCCCAGCATTATGCCAGGTAAAACATTGCTGTGTGAATTGGCTTTTTGGTTTTTTATACATTTTTTTTTTACAGAATCTTCCACCGCAGATGTGAACCTCGGCTGATGTACTTTGTGAATTTTGGTTAGATTTCATTGTACGTCCATCCTAAACAAGGACTTTGACTCTACATAAACTACGTTTTTTTATACTGCGTATTACATAATACTCCCCTGTGGCACAGATCAGGGATCAGTAAGAGTATTACAGGTTGGTTTTCCGTGAATTTGTGCCGGTATTAAGCCGTTTTGACCCTTTTTAGCATCAAGGAGAAGCTGACCTCTGCGAGTCTTCTGCAGGAAGATTAGGATCTCCGCAGCTGTCTCTAGGACTCGGCACAGCTGGAGATCGAATTGCTTTTTATTTTTCTCCAGAAAAGCTGAGTAAACTCCCGGAGGGCTTCCTTAGTTGGCAAAATCATTTCTATTCTCTTCCAGCTTTTTTTTCCACAATTTCCATTCCGATTTGCGCTGATGGCTTTTCATGTAACGTCACCCGTGCTGTAAACGCTGTATTAGCAGCTTTGTACTGAAAGCCCTCGTGAACAATGGGTGCACGCTATGGTCTTGTATGGGATGATTTCGGAGTGATTTTTGGTATCCCCGTGCCTCGTTCCACTCCATAATGCACTTCTCGAGACGTAACTCTGCACCAGTTTTGCTTGACATGTTCCTTTGTGTGACCTCTGTGTCTAAATATGTTGCACAGAAGTGTTTTAGGCCCCGTTCACATCTCCATTGGACGTTCCAGCAGGTCTGTCGGAGTTCACCGGATCACTGCCAGATCGATATTGACTATAATGGGAACTGATGGTGATCTGGCTGCTTTTCAGCATAAATTCCAGGTTTCAGATGGACTAATAATGCTGCATACAGAGAGACACTTCTGCCTGATCATCTCTGATGGAGATATGAATGCAGCCTCAAATGGCCACAAGCAATCTGGCCTAGAATGAGAGCAGGACTGATTGCCTCCACTTGACTTGCAGAGCTGCCTATGGGTGTGAGGGGACTGGTCCTTGCTGCACACTGCGCTGTTCCACAATAGATGGTAATGATGTGATCCTGCCTACAGTATGCCATCATGGCTGAGCAGCCTGACAGGAACACTCTCCAGTGTGCCAGTTCTAGAGTAGTGTGCAGTAAGGCCCGTCCCCTCACCGGCCTAGGCAGCTCTGCAAGTGAAGGTAACCAGTCCTGCTCACACTCTTGGACAGGTTGCTGACGGCTATTTTAAATTATTGCCGGAGAACCCCTTTAAATTTCTTTCCCTCTTTTGTGGAGAGAACTCGAAGATCTCTGCACATCATGGCAGTGTTGTCAACCACAAATACTCGGTCATCTTGGACAAGATGGCTTCTCATGTTCTTATGTGTGACGAGGTTGTCAGCCTGACACTTCATGGTACGTCACGTTTCTTGTGGCTGGCATGTGCAATTGTAGAATGGCGCTAGTGTCCCCTTTCACCCGCCACCACCGAAGGGTTTGCAAAATGGTCTTTGGTCCGAAAAAACCTGTGAAGTAAAATTCTCAGGGGGGATGCTACAGTCCAAGTTTTGAGCAGTGACTCGTGGTTGCACAGATCGTTGATATCACATCTGTCCTGAGGCGGACTCCACCATGATTTATGAGTTAGATGCCAAAGTAAAACATGGGGTGTAGTAGTTTGGAACGTGTCCCGGAGGTAAGATGATCAGATTTCACAGAAAGCTCTACTCCGAGCTCTGAACTTGTTCCTACTCGTGAGGTTTATCATATTGCATAATGAAGCTTATAAGTTCTGCACGAAGATGTCAACCCAAAATCTGCCGTGACAGTTAAGTCTCCAGGGCTAAAAAAATAAATATGCAAGAAAAACATAGTTTATTTCTTCCAGCTTCCTTACATCTGCAGAGCAGGGAATCCAAGGTGTGTCATCCGATACGTACAGAATCCAGAAGGAAGGACTATGAGGACCTAGAGACAATGGCTTTCATAGCTGCAGGTCCTACTCCCTGGTTGCATCTCCTGCAGATGAATGGCCATAGATGGATGATTCGAGGAGCCCCTTAGTTTTGTAGAGCGGTGTCTTAATTGGATCCATTGTCTCCGTCTCTCTTTTTCCTGTGGGATGTGTGGTTATTTTAGAAGATGAACATCTAGGTCCAGTGCACAGACGAGTTGACAGAGCCAAGCGTTGACATGTCGTGTATGGAGACCTCTTTCAGATCTATTTTACCCCATTTATATATTGTTTTGTTCGGTTTTGTGCATACCATTGGTGATTTATAAGTATTAATATTTAGCATGATCATTAAAACTCATTGAGAGCACCTAGATGTTGTTGGAAATTGCGCTAAAATTTATTATATTTTTGGTGCATCTTGTTTTAGAAAAATACATTACTCCCAACTCACCGAGGGGACGTGGCTTAACGGGAAAGGGCATGGCCTAAGGTTCATAATTTATTTTGCACCAAAATTGCACCTTAAAGGTCTTGTATCACAAAACATATTCTACATTTTTCAAACCAGCACCTGGATCTGAATACTTTTGTAATTGCATGTAATTAAAAATGTACTATAGTCAGTGAGTTATTCAATAAAATGTATCTGTATAGCGCCACCTGCTGTTTGTTCTTTTCCTCATTTTTTTTGGTCCACCTCACTGAGCTGGTCGCACGCGCTCAGTTTAAATCTTCAACTGCCACCTGTCATATGTTCTGTTAGAAGCTGTGGCAGTTAAATGGAGAGAGCTGCAGCAGAAAGGACACACCCCTGAGCTGCCAGGCTGAAGATAAGCTAGCAGAGCAATGAATGGGGAGATCTCTGGATCCATGTGAGGTACAGATCTGGTTCTAGCTTTGTTAGAAAGAGGTTGTCATGTATTATATGATGTCTGATTTTCATATTTTACATTAATCAAGGCATAACCTCTTTAAGTGTGGCATAAAATTCTGTTTTAAAGAAAGCCAACCATATAGTCAGTGAAAAGTGTCTGTCCCTGCACCAGATCTATCCTCCAGCCTGAGCCCCTGTGAATCTGGCGCAGGTCTAGCCATCTTTTCATAAATCTGCCCAATTGTCATGTGGTCTGTTCATCCTGGTGTCAATAATAAGTGAGTCGGTCAATGTGCTTTTTTATTTTTTTTTAAATTTCACTTTTTTTCATTTTCCCCCTTCAAAAATCAACAAAAACCTGATGTTCAAAATGGAAGAGTGAAGAGAGCCTTACTTGTTACTAATGGATTTTCAAGCAAAGTACAAAAGCAAAAAGTTTGCATTTGAAAAAATGACAAAAAAAACATACTTTTTATGTATAATGGAACACACCTTTTTACTCCAATACTACACACTTTATCTCCTTTTCCTTCTACCTCTAAGGGTCCATTCGGACATCCACAGTTCAGGGTCCGCATCCGTTCTGAAATTTTACGAGACAGGTGTGGACCCATTCATTTCAAAGGGGCCGCAATAGATGTGGACAGCACACGGTGTACTTTCCACATCCGTAGATCTGTTCCGCGACCCTGCGAAAAAACATAGAGCATGTACCTATTCTTGTCCGCAAGAATAGTGCTGGTCATGTACATGTGGAATGCACACGGCCGGTATCTGTGTTTTGCGGATCCACAATTTGCAGACCGCAAAACACTTGCGGACGTCTGAATGGACCCTTAAGCTGACAGTTCAGCAGTATCAGTTGTGTTGTGAACAGATGCTCCGGGTGCACACTGTACACGGGGAACAGTAACTCTTTGTGGTGCAGGGCGTGCGGCTTTTCTCCACAAGTAGTCCAGCTGTCAGTGCGTTCTGAGATTACAGCTCTGATTTTTCTGTGACAGGTGACGTTGGAGAAGGTCCTGGGTATCACGGTGTCAGCTGGAAGAAGTCTCGCCTGTGATCCAAAAACCGGTCTTGTTGCGTATCCAGCTGGGTAAGTTATGGCGTACCGCTCATTTACAAGGGTTCATTTTATCTATGTGAAGTGGGAGGGCGGGCAGGGTGGTTGGTGGTAGGACGGGGATCAAAAACGGGTCAGATTTAGAAATAATCCAACGATGATCTGTTCTTTTGGTTGGCTCATTTATCATACTTAAATATCTTATATATAGTTGCTTGGTATTAACGCTACTCGTGTTGGAATTTTTGGTAGTTGAGAAGATAAGTGGTCCATCAAAGATCAGGGGGGTGAGAACTGGGCATTTGTGGTCACTGCCTCCTATCATTCTCATTAGGAAGTTAGATGCCTGCGCCAGTTGTCACAGCTAGGCCTGTACTCCCATGTACTCACCTCCTGTTTGCTCCCCTGGTAGGTAGCCACAACAAGCAGTCGATTTGAGTGGTGCAGTGTAGATGGATACAGGAGGAGCCCACCGCTCTGTATGCCGTCTTTGTCCAGCAGGAGAGGTCTAGGAGTCCTTCCAAGACAGATGGAGCTTCATCCTGGCCTTGGCACATACGTTTAAAAAATGTGAAGAGGGACTACACTGATTTTATTAAGTTACGTTAAGCCATGCCTCAATTCCAACCAGTCCCCTTTGAGCCGCCACACAGTAATAGTGGCCATTTGTGCCCTTTCTCACACTGATGATGCGCCCTGTGTGTTTTTGCACAGTAAACGAGGCCTCCTTGGTGCCTCCTGCATGGTGAGCATGCGCCCTGGGCGTCTCCCGCACAGTAAGGGGGGGGGGCGTCCTGGGCATCTCCTGCACAGTAAGGGGGGGGCGTCCTGGGCATCTCCTGCCACAGTAAGGGGGGGGCGTCCTGGGCGTCTCCCGCACAGTAAGGGGGGGGGCGTCCTGGGCGTCTCCCGCACAGTAAGGGGGGGCCTCCTGGGCGTCTCCCGCACAGTAAGGGGGGGGGCCTCCTGGGCGTCTCCCGCACAGTAAGGGGGGGGGGCCTCCTGGGCGTCTCCCGCACAGTAAGGGGGGGGGCCTCCTGGGCGTCTCCCGCACAGTAAGGGGGGGGGCCTCCTGGGCGTCTCCCGCACAGTAAGGGGGGGGCCTCCTGGGCGTCTCCGCACAGTAAGGGGGGGGGGCCTCCTGGGCGTCTCCCGCACAGTAAGGGGGGGGGGGGGGCCTCCTGGGCGTCTCCCGCACAGTAAGGGGGGGGCGTCTCCCGCACAGTAAGGGGGGGGGCCTCCTGGGCGTCTCCCGCACAGTAAGGGGGGGGGGCCTCCTGGGTGTCTCCCGCACAGTAAGGGGGGGGGCGTCTCCCGCACAGTAAGGGGGGGCCTCCTGGCGTCTCCCGCACAGTAAGGGGGCGCCTATAACTGCACAGAATGACGCCTCCTCAGTACAGATTAGATACTCGCCTACCTCACATTCCCGTAACGACCTTAACAGATCAGGGCTCCTCTCCTGTCTGTGGCCACATGCGACGTCATGGTGGTGCTGACTGCTCCCCGTTCTCCATTTTATTCTGCTGTATCTGCGTCCTGTCCTTAAATATTATTTATCATTTATTACTGTACAAAGGTCACAGATGTCGTCCTCGCTATGGAGAAGAGAGGGCGGGAACCAACCTTCTGCATTGGACATATTTTGGAAAGTCTAGCGGCCTTATTCTATAATTTCAGTAAAGATTCTGATTCCTCTTTTACTCTTTTGAGTCTTTCTTTTAAGCTTTTTATTTTTCGTCACTCTTTCTTCATTGCTGCTCGGCCTGGCATTCCTGAACCAGGTGGTGCGGCTGCTGTCAACCCCTCAGGCCAGGAACTGTCTATATAATTTTCTTATTTTTTCCCCTTCAGTCCTCCTCCCAAGAACGGGTCAACACAAGGGCTCTCCTTCCTGTGGTTTTACATGTGCCGTCTTTTTAATTACAGCCTGTTACCAAGCCCTATATTTACTCCTTGGCTATTGAAAGCTGACGCCGGGATTTGGGGTTCCGGTAGACAGCTGCACGGAGTGTAAGAAAGGTGAAGTCGCAGAATATTTATTTGCTGAAGGAGGCCGTTTAGCTGGAGGCATCACATGTGAGATCTGGGTGTGATGTTTGTTTAGATGGTTTGTAGTGTGGACGGTTACTACGTAGCTCTGTGACGTGTGCGCCAGATGTCGGTATAGTTTATTTTGCTGTAGCATGCATATGCAGGTCAGTGCAGAGAAGGAGGTTATTTAAAGGGGTTGCCTGAGTCATTTATCAAATTTTTTTTTTTTTGTCAAATTGCAGGAACACTGTTAGAATATTTAAAGGACATCTGTCAGCAGTTTTGTACTTATGACACTGACTGACCTGTTACATGTGCACTTGGCAACTGAAGACATCTGTGTTGCTCCCATGTTCATATGTGTCCGCATTGCTGAGAAAAATGATGTTTTAATATATGCAAATGAGGCTCTAGGAGCAACGGGGGCGTTACCATTACACAGAGAGGCTCTGATCTCTCTCCAACGACTGTGCCCTCTGCACTTTGACTTTAGGAGTAGTCCGGCCAGGTGTGATCACGTTTACACTGCCTGGTCCTGTCAATCAAAATGGAGAGGACACAGCAGTTACAGAGAGAGCAGAGCCTCTAGGTGTAATGGTAACGCCCCCGTTGCTCCTAGAGGCTCATTTGCATATATTAAAACATCATATTTCTCAGCAATGCGGACACATATGAACATGGGCCAACATAGATGTCTTCAGCTGCCAAGTGCACATGTAACAGGTCAGCCAGTGTCATAGGCTGACAGATGCCCTTTAAAAAAAAAAAATACAAAAACCATCTACTCTCCCTTCCCAGGAAAGTAATCTCATACCTTACTTCAGTTTAAGATGGAGTTCTCCATCTCTGGTCCTTTCTATAGGAAGTCAGCCTGATTGCTTTAGACAGAGGAGCCTGTATGAACCGTACAATGTGTCGTCACTCCAGGAACCAGTCAGTCAGTATTGTGTGTGTTTTTATTTTTTACAGTTTCTTTGTCCGATTAGAAATGTAATAAAATACTAGAGCAGATGTGGCTCCAACTTGTTCGTATGTGAAGAGTTTGTAGCCTCCTTTATTTAAAGAGGTTTTCCAGGATTTTTCTATTGATGACCTATCCTCAGTTTAGTGCCGGGAGTCGGAGCACTGTTGATCGGCTGTATGAAGAGGCCACGGCGGTCAGCACTTAGACCTCTTCCTAGGCCAAGTGACGTCATGTTCATTGGACACCTGACCTGGACACATCTCAGTCCCATTTAAATAAATAGGGCAGAGCTGCGATACCAAGCACAGCCGCTATCAAATGGGCTTGGTAAGCTGTAAGGAGGCCGCAGCGCTCACCAGATCTCCGGTGAGTGCCGACCTATTCTGAGGATTGTCCGTCAGTATGAAAATCCTGGAAAAGCCCTTTATTCAAGACAAGAGCTCAGCAAGAGTCTGAAAAATGACAATGATATACGTCTTAAAAGGGGTTTTCTGAAATTTGGATGACCTATCAGTATTGACAGTATCTGATTGGTGGGGGGCTGACACCCAGGACCGCCGCTGATCAGCTGTTTGAGAAGACGGTGGCGATTGCAGTAGCGCCACGGCCTTGTCTCAGCTCGCCGTACACTGTATAGAGGCTGTGCTTGGTATCGCTCTCTCAACCCCATTCACTTCTATGGGTCTGAGCTGCTGCTAGGCCACGTGACCGATGAATGTGACATCACTGGCCTAGGAAAAGCTGGAGAAGGCCGCGGTCCTCACAGGAGCACCACTGCCTTCTCAAAGAGCTGATCATCGGGGGTCCCGGGTGACAGACCCCCACTGATCAGAAAGTAGGAAATGCCATATGCCTGCACATTGTTATATGGGCTCCTCTGGGTTTTTTTCCATGGATCTCATACATCTGTGCAGAGTATTGAGGACGCTGGGATTAAAGCCGGCATGTCGTCTTTTTGCATTATATTTGGGATATCGGTCAATTACCTGAACATGAGAGGATACTTTGTGCTTTGCTGTGACGCACCTTCCTGTGTTGCCTATGGAAGACAATGGGCACCAGTCACTGAGGCTGATACAGTCATTTGGGATATTGCATTGCCCCCCTCCCACCCTTTCGGCTTTACTTTCTTCGAAGAGAGTTGGATACAGGGATTTAAAGGACTCTACCTTCAATTATTTTGTTAGGTTAACCGCCTGTATGTGAATATTCAATGCAATTTTTGTTTTGCAAAAACGGAGGACTGGTTTTCTGATTTATTATTATTTATTTATTTATTTATTTATTTATTTATTTATAGTATTCTACTTCCTGTCCTGGCTCTTTAAAGGGGTATTCCAGTTTAGAAGTCATCCCCTATCCTCCAGAATTTCCATAGAAATGAATACAGCAGTTTTCATGCCTGACAAGCTGCTCCGTTCATTGCAGGGGGACTGCAGGCAGTACGGGACCCCCATTCTCGGGATCGGTGGGGGTCCCAGCTGTAGGACCATCACCAGTCTAATAGTTATCCCTTATCCAGTGGATAGGGGATAACTTCTAACAACTGGAATACCCCTTTAACCATTCAGACCATTCACTGCGGCCAGAGAGGGAAGGGGCTGAGGGACTCCTAATAAGTGAGATGGTCTTCTGTGGACATGCCTGCCTCCGTAGCACGTCAGTGGCCGGCAGTGTGCCGATCGCTTCTGTGGATGTAGCCCTTATGATAGCTGCTCCTCTGTGTTGTGTACATGGTGTCTCATTACGTTCTGACTTCTCATTGATACGTATCAGGACATGGCATTGAAGGAGATCTTTCGGCCAGGAGAGCCTCATGTATTGTTACAATAAATCTGCTCATGGACTGCTCTTCCTGACCGTCAGCGATAACTGAGGAATTGAAGGAGACAGGAAGGATATCCGGAAAAAGACCACGTAGTGTGTGCACCGTCATCAGCCCTGTGTATGATGAGGTTTAACTTCACTAATATATGGATCCAACATTAAACCATCACCGAAATCATGAAAGGTGGGGACAGGAGGAGCATGGGTGCACACAGTGGCCTGGGCCCACCCTCGGTGCACTTTGTATATGTAGAATGAAGCAACAGATCTCTAAGTTCAAGACATCATTACATTTAGCCCTACAAAGCATTGTGCCTGATTTATCAGTGAATTTCCTGGCATGGGTCTCGGCAGTGTATGGCACCTGCAGTATATCGGCATACATCGCTACTACAGCCAAAACACTGCATCACCGGTACGGAGCAGCAGGGGAGGATTGGAGAGAGCTCGGGACAGTGAGTTTAAATTTATTTATTTATTTTTTTTTAACGTCCTCCCTGCAGTTTGTCCTCCCGAAAAAATGAACTCTGAACTGTACTGGAGTAAGGTGCAGCAAATGTATTACCAGCCAGAAAGCCAAATCTACGCCAGTTATGAGCTTCTAAGTGACATTTTGACATCACATATGCACTGTATTCGGCACCAGGGGTGTCTCTGTAGCAGTGCTCAAACAGGTACAGCCCACCTCCTGGTGCTCCAAATCCTCATTTGCATAAAAATAAAAGTACAATTTTCTCCCCGCGCTGGCACCTACAAGACGGCTATCGGTTTAAACAGTTTGATCAACCCTACCAGGTTATATGCATGGTTCAATAGGGTTGATCATGGTGACGTCTGGGTTGGTACCTGACGTGGGGGATTAGTACATCTTTATTCACTGTTTTTGGAAGCTACTAGGACTTCATACGACTGCTATGGATTCTAAGTGGGGCTGATCACAACAAACTTAAAGGGGTTGTCTGGCCTAGCAGTCAACAACCCCAATGGGTAAAACATGCGGCCGTTAAAAAAAAAAAAAAAAAAAAAAAAAAAGCCCAAAAATAAATAAATAACTTATGCTGTTGTCCGATCCCGCCGTTCCTACTGGACTACAAGTGGTTTGTCCTGTGACCACTGTTGCCTATCTCAGACCTTCGCAACCACGCATGCTGATCTAGGACTTGTGACCACTGAGGCCACTGGTTGACTGCAGCGGGCACAGGACTAAACTGCTTTCGGTACGGCAGGATTGTGGGTAGGTATGGTTTTTTTTTTTGTTTTTTTTTCTATTTATTTAACTTCCCGCAGGTTACAGCTATTGGGGTGGTCGTCTCCTAGGCCGAACAACCCCTCTAAACGACCTGGTATTTTGCTGCAGTGTTAACGTCACGCTGCAGTTTGTATTCACAGTTTAGTTCACTTTTTTTTCTGATAACCATGAAAGGACATTTTTTCCAAGCAGATCTTGTGTGTTCTTCTTTAGCCATTTATAAGAACAGGCGATAAGCAGATGACTCATACATGGCACACAAACCTAAAACTGTCCGCCTCGCTTTATATTCCATTCAAGCAATGCCTCGGGTTATGTGGCTGCATCCAGTGCTAGGACACTGGTAACCAAAAAGCCTAAAGGGAACGGGTCATGTAGTATATGCAGGCGGCATGTTATAGAGCAGATTGATATATAGCTTTATGGGAAAAGATTCAGTAAAACGTGTAATTTATTGATTGAAATCCATGAGCATTCTATGCTTAGGAGTCCAGTGGGTGGTCCTATCAATGATCTATGTATGCATATAGTGAAGGATGCCAGTCATTAAGTGGCTCCTCCCACTGGACTCTTTAGCAGAGCTAGAGAAGGGATTTCAGTTAATACATTGTAAGTTTTACTGAATCTTTTGCTACCATATTTTTAGGACTATAAGACGCACCTTTTCTACCCAAAATGGAAGAAAAGTGGCAATGCATCCTATAGTCTGAGTCAGGGTGGATTTGATTTAAATCACTAGTCAGTAAGGCTTGATTTAAATCAGTGATTTAAATCAAAGTTTCTACCTAAACTAGTTCTTCTTGCTACTTTAACATGCAAGTAGATGAAGATTTTTAGAATCACTTTATTACTTTTTTCTCCCCAGTTTAATGGGTTAATCATTCATATTTGGACACCACTGTTCTGTTGTACTTAGGAAGGAGAAAAATAATCCTGACCTTAATAACAATTTAAATAGATTTATTCAACTGAAACAATAACAACATTACAGCATACGTTATTTGCTTAAACAAACATCCATGTTTGTTAACTAATTTGGCTAAACAAAATATATATATATATCCTCCTCCTCACACTTAGATTCACATTCTTCTTGTGTTGTGCTGTGCAGATCTATTCCACTCCAAACAATCAGAAATATATTGTCTAACTTCTTGGACTTGGCACTGAAGGGGTTGATTCTGTATTCATAGGTTTGTAGAACAATAGGATTAAGGTCTTTTTCTCAACTCTGTTCATGTTGTAACATTTTTGCCGTGAAGAAGAGGCTGGGACCTCTGCGGAGTCAAATTCAGTTTTGAGAACTGCGTAAGTAAAGCGAGCGTCTGTGATAATATAGGAGAGAAACTGCCCACTAATCCTACAGAAACCTCTGGAAGAGCATGGCATTGTGAATGTTACACATATACAGCCTTTATTCTACTGAGTTAAACAACTCAGCTTTATCTCATGATGGAAGAACGTTTAGATGGTAAAATATTTTCCTCAAAAAGCAGTTTATTGAAAAAAATCCGATTTAAATAAAAAAAATCCGATTTTATAATTTTTTTTTTTTTTTTTAAAAAACATTAATTTTTATCCACCCTGGTCTGAGTGACAATGACCAATTCCATTCTGGAAGCAGTCATTAGCATGCAGGAGACACGGAGAGGTGAGGGTAGCGCTGCGCTGGCTGTACTCGCCCCTCCAGCTCTTCTTCCTGGTCCCGCTGTGGTGTCCTGACCGCGCACAGCGGTAAGATGGTGCGCACTATGACCTGACGCTGTGCGCCATCAGGTCACAGTACACAGTCTGATGGGGGCTGAGGCTGAATAGGGCTGGTGGGGGTCCGATCAGAGGCTGATGGGGGCTTAGGGTCTGACGGAGCTTGGGGATCTGATTTTGGGGTCTGATCTGACGTCTGATGAAGAACGCTCGTCTGCTTTACATTTCTGTATGGTTATGACAGCAGAGCTGCTATTCCAGAGGATTCGAGTGTGTCCTCCCTGGAAGGGGGCTAAAATCTCTGCAGTAACAGCACCGTACCTCCCCGCTCCATGTAGTCAGACTCTCATTGTCTCGCCGCTCTGCGGGGGTTTCACGTTATTTATTTTTACGGCCTTTTAAATTCCAGTTTTTGTTTTGGCTCCAACATGTGAGGGAAGGAAGTACATTCCCTGGTGCTGAGTGTGACCGGAGGAGGGGGGGGAGCTGGCACCTCGCTCCCGGTAATAACACTGAGGTGTCAGCTAGTCACTTACGTGGATTGTGCGTAAGCTGGTTAACCCCTCACGCTCTGAATCACTGCACGGTTTGCTCCATGGACTGGGACTCCCACCGTCCCTTAATGAAGGGGTTGCAGTTTTCTTTTTATGAACCCGAATCCCTCGTACGCTCGTCAGGGAGTGCCGTGCGAATGCTTTCAGTTGTTTTTGCTGCATAGTGATACTTACACAAGCGTGAATTATGCCAGCCGTAATTACCTACACACCGGGGACGCTGGTATCGGATGCTGGTTTATGGTCTTGGTTGGACGCTTGCCAGACCAGTCACAAGTTGGCCATAAACAGTAATATAGTCAGAATAATAATTTATCCTTCGGATTCCGCATGTTCAGCATTCTGTAGGGGGTGGCTGTACACGGCCTATATATTGCAGGACGCAAATGAGTGAAACTTGCATTTACCAGTTAGGATTCTGCAGTGTCGTCCATTGGGATTATAGGTAGGATGTGGGACAGGATTACAAGCAGCGGTGCCAGCGTAGAAGTAAAAGTAGACCTGTTCAGCTCACATTCCCATACAGCACCATTTACATTACATCCAGCGTTCCCAAAGACTGCAGAAGAAGTGCCATCACCCATAGACATAGATCCTTAAAGGGCATCTGTCAGCAGATTTGTACCTATGACACTGGCTGACCTGTTACATGTGCACTTGGCAGCTGAAGACATCTGTGTTGGTCCCATGTTTATATGTGCCTGCATTACTGAGAAAAAGTTTCTCTTTTAATATATGCAAATGAGCCTCTAGGAGCAACGGGGGCGTTGCCGTTACACCTAGAGGCTCTGCTCTCTCTGCAACTGCTGCGTCCTCTGCACTTTCACAGGACCAGGCATTGAAAATGTGATCATACCTGGCTTTATCAAAGTGGAGAGGATGCGGCAGTTGCAGAGAGAGCGGAGCCTCTAGGTGTAATGGTAACGCCCCCGTTGCTCCTAGAGGCTCATTTGCATATATTAAAACATCACATTTCTCAGCAATGTGGACACATATGAACACGGGACCAACACAGATGTTCTCAGCTGCCAAGCGCAGCCCAAGATCTGGGCAGCAGATCGCTATTTAGACAGACCAGGATCGATAATTTAGGGGACTGCTGATGCTTTAGTCTGATAAATGAACATTTGCCCGTTCACTGGGTTATAAGGCAGCACCTTTAGGTTCCTGGAAATGTAAAGAGGCCTTTAGAGATGGATCCTGCAGAGAGGAACAAGGTTACAAGGATACAAGGCGTAACGTTTCTCCTCATGGACAGGTCCTTTCAGTTCCACAGGACGCGTTGAGTGGTCCCTCGTTCGATTTGTCTACTTTTAGCACGCTCATCTTGATAAAGATTACAGCAATTATAAGATTACTGTACTCTCCTGTTGCGATAAGCCGGATTAGAGAGTAACAGCACAGATTTTCTGATTTGTGAAAGTGGAGCTTTGTGTCTCATCTGCCGTGAATATGCTGCGACCTGACCATCAGATCCAAGGCAGCGTCGATGTCTCCTACAAGACGGAGCTCGTGGTGATCGCCCTGAAGGTGTAGCTGGGTGTAGTCCTAGATCCGGGGATCATTTTAGGAATCCAGTTTTCTTTTTATGGCTTCATGTCTACATAATTATACTTCTCCCTCCTGTAGGAGTGCTCCCACATCCCTTTCTAATTATGGTGACCTTACATAGTAGAACTCCTTGTCATGTTGGATATCTCCCTTAAAGGGGTTCCCCGGGAATTAAGAAAATAAAAATACATAAATATAACTTTATTATAAATCTCTTCCCAGATACCGCTCATTGGTTATAATGGCTTGTTTTGTCTGGGGAGCAATCATTAGGAGAAATAAAATGGCCGCCGTCCTATTAGTACACACAACCTGTCCCAATCACACAGGAGGACAAGTTACTTCACAACACTGAGGTAAAGAGCTGCCTCATCCTCCTCTCTGCTCTGCTTGTCAGGGATTATGGTCCTGAATACAGATGATAAGATCTTTAGCTGAATCTCTGTAGAAATGGAGTTCATGAGGAGAAATGAAGTACAGAGAGGAGGTGGGGATGTGACTGATGAGCAGCTCTTGTATGCAGTCTCCATTACCACAGTCTGTCCTGTCCGTCCTCTCTGTACTTCATGTCTCCTCATGAACTCCATTCCTACAGAGATTGAGCTGAAGATCTTATCAGCTGTATTCAGGATCATAATCCCTGACAAGCAGAGAAGAGAGGAGGATGAGGCAGCTCTTTACCTCAGTGTTGTGAAGTAACTTGTCCTCCTGTGTGATTAGGACAGGTTTTGTGTGTACTAATAGGACGGCGGCCATTTTATTTCTCCTAATCATTGCTCCCCAGACAAAACGAGCAGGGGCGGATTGGCCATAGACCTTACAGGGAAATCTCCCGGTGGGCCGACGGCCAGGGGGCCACCTGGGCCCTCCTGACAGCCGGCCAGTGGAAGTTTTGGGGGCTATATTTTGTTCTGCTGGCAGTATTTTGTGATGCACTGTGGTATTTGGCTCTGTTGTGATGGTATAATTTGCCACAATATGGCATTGCTGGTCCTGCCTTCCATAAATTTGGACCCAACTACAAAAAGGGGCCGCTTTTAGTGTTTTTTCCAGGGCCACTTTAAGTTCCCAGTCCGCCCCTGAAAACGAGCCATTATAACTAATGAAAGGTATTTGGGAATATATTTATAATAAAGTAATATTTAAGTATTTTTATTTTCTTAATTCCCAGAGAACCCCTTTAAAGTGAATCTCTTCGTTGGGGGTCATTCACTAAGTGTTCTGTGCCACTTTTTGGCATAAAAAAAAAAGTTGCAAGACTCCGGTTTGCTGCTTTTTTTTGTTCCACTTTCGACCCTTGGGAGCGGCGCAGTCGGGACATCGGCACAGACAAATGTACCAACATTTACACCTGGAAACGGGTGTAAATATTGGTGAAAACGTGTAAATGACCCCCATTGTTCTTAGGTTAATTGATTCATTTATGAAGTTGGGGTCTGCGCTTCTGTAGCTTTATGTCGCCAAGACCACACCCACAACCTGCGGTCCCGGTGTATTACCTTACTGCATGATTTTGATGGTACAACTGTGGTATTGCTTCGGTTGCACCCCTAAGGGCTCATGCACACAAACGTATTTTGTTTCCCTGCCCGTTTCGTTTTTTTGGTTGGTTTTTTTTTGCAGATAGGATGCGGACCCATTCAGTTCAATGGGTCCGCAAAAAATGCGGTGTGCTGTCCGTTCTATAGCCCCATGAAAAAGATTTTGCGGACGAGGATAGTCATTGTTACAGTGGAGCCACAGAAAAAAAAAAACGGATGCAATACAGATGTCACACGGAAGGCATCCATGTTTTTTGCTGTTCCGTGTGTGCAGGAGCCTGAATGCTGTTGGGTAGAATATTGTAAAATATTAATATGGATTTTATTCCTTCGACATCTGGTAGATTCCATCACAGCAGAGGTCATGTTAGGCACTTGGGATTAGAATATGTTGGGGGTCAGTGCTGTCTTCTGTATTGTTGTTTCGGCCTGTGATGTGATGGCCGTGTGTATCAGCAGCCAAGTAGTTACAGTACGTCACGCCAAACATCTGTATCTGCCGGCTTTAACCCTTCCAGGGTTCTCCGTGTGTGTCTTTGGCTTTGCCTTCCCTCGCTCCGTGTCCTCACAAGCTCCAGCTGGCGCGCTTCCATCAGTAATACTGGAAGGTTTACAGAGCGGCTCCCCCCTGCGCACAGCCAGGCACCGCGCTGCTCGCTTGTCGTTGGCCTTTGCATCCTTTGCTTTGGCCGGAGTTTCGGCTTTTTTCTAGCAGGGTCTTCTGGATGGGTTATTAGTTACAGGATACTTTATGAAGACGAGGGTGGAGGGTTGTGATGACCCTGTTGTAAGGTCACTCCAAATCCGACCAATCTAGTTCCTAAACTTTTTGGTACCATTGATGCAGTTCTAAACCGCTGTGGTATCTTTCATTAAAGAGGATATGCCGTGGTTATGTACAGCATATAGTACATGACGATCTCTTTCTAAGGGCTGATTCACATGACCGTAAGGGCTCCGCAATATATGACCTTGGGGGTCCGCAATCTATATGGGCACTGGCCGTGTGCACTCCATACCCTGGACGCATTGACTTGAATGGGTCCGTGATCCGCAAGATACAGCCAAAGTTAGGACATGTCTTACCTTTTGCGGAAAGGACGCACGGATTGGAATCCCGCGCATTGCGGACTGCTATTTGCGGCTTGCAGCATGGGCATGGGGCTCTTATGGTCATGTGAATGAGCCCCCGACAAAGCTAGAACCAGCCCTGTACCTCACATGGATCCAGAGAGCTCCCCACACATTGCTACAATTGCTCTGCTAGATTTATTTCAAGCTGGCAGCACGGGGGTGTGTCCTTTTTCAGGGGAGGGTGTGTCCTTTTTCAGGGGAGGGTGTGTCCTTTCTCAAGGGGAGGGTGTGTCCTTTCTCAAGGGGAGGGTGTGTCCTTTCTCAAGGGGAGGGTGTGTCCTTTCTCAAGGGGAGGGTGTGTCCTTTCTCAAGGGGAGGGTGTGTCCTTTCTCAAGGGGAGGGTGTGTCCTTTCTCAAGGGGAGGGTGTGTCCTTTCTCAAGGGGAGGGTGTGTCCTTTCTCAAGGGGAGGGTGTGTCCTTTCTCAAGGGGAGGGTGTGTCCTTTCTCAAGGGGAGGGTGTGTCCTTTCTCAAGGGGAGGGTGTGTCCTTTCTCAGGGGGAGGGTGTGTCCTTTCTCAGGGGGCGGGGGTGTCCTTTCTCGTGGGGGCGGGGGTGTCCTTTCTCGTGGGGGCGGGGGTGTCCTTTCTCGTGGGGGCGGGGGTGTCCTTTCTCGTGGGGGAGGGGGTGTCCTTTCTCGTGGGGGGAGGGGGTGTCCTTTCTCGTGGGGGAGGGGGTGTCCTTTCTCAAGGGGAGGGGGTGTCCTTTCTACTGCAGCAAGTTTCAGTTGAAGGATGAACTGAGCATGTGCTTCCATCTCAGTATGGCGCTGTTCACACCTTTTTGTTTTGGAGATCCGTCTGCCTGATACGGTGCAAATGTCAGCTGGAGAAAAAATGCTGCATATAACGTTTTCTGTTTGTCCCAAACTCAGCATTTGTGCCAGAAATTGTGCAGATCACCACCAGACCTCATTGCAGTCGATGGGGATCCAGCGGTGAAGTAGAGGATCTCTAACAGAGATGTGAACAGGGCCAAAGCAGGGCAGAGAAATTAGAAAAAGAGCAAACAGCAGGTGGCGCTATTCAGATAGAGTTCAGTGAATAACTCAGCGGTTATATAAATTTTTTAATTACTTGCAATTACAGAAGTATTCAGATCCAGGGGCTGGTTTGTAACATGTAGAATATTATTGATGGGACAACCCCTTTTAGCTGTAAGTGTTTGAGACTTGCTTCAAGAATAGGAGAGGATTTCAGAGACTTGATTCTAGAAGCACACGGCTTTCCTTCCTGATCCTGGAGATGTTTACAAGGGATTATTAAAGGTTAGAAAATACATGGCTGCTTTCAGACAAAACAGTGCCCCACCTGCCTATAGGTTGTGTCTGGTATTGCCGCTCAGCTTCACGGAAGTGAATAGGACTAAACTGCAATACCATCTGCAGCCTAAACACTGGTGGGGCGCTGTTTTTGGCAGAAAGTTGGTTTTCTAATCCTGAACGACCTCCTGTTGTATTTGCTGCATTCAGAGCTTGCTGGGACTTGTAGCTCCACTACAGCTGACGTGCTGCCTCCAGGGTTGTAGTTGTTTTGGACAATTATGGACAGAATGAAGTTGTCTCTGGGTAAGGCCTCATGCACACCACCACATATGTCATCCATGTGCTATCTGCATTTTTTCATGGATAGCCCACTGACCCATTAATTATAATGGGGACCATGCAGCATCTGTAGATTTTGCTAATCTGTGTGTCCCTTCCACAAATTATACAACGTTTTCTACTCAAGTCTGTATTGCGGATTAGAATAGCCCTTTCTATTGATGGGAGTGAGAAAAATCCAGAACGCACACGTAAGGTATCCGTATTTTGCAGATCCGTTGCATGTGGACCAAAATGTGGACATGGCTGTGTGCATGTAGTCTTAAAGGGGTTGTTGCACGAAAAATATTCTACCATTTTCAAACCAGCCCCTGGATCTGAATACTTTTGTAATTACATGTAATTGAAAATTTAGCATAGCCACTGAGTTATTCAATAAAGTATATGTGTATAGCGCCACCTGCTGCTTGTTTTTGTTTTTCCTCTGTCCACCTCGCGGAGGTAGACGCACATGCTCAGTTTTATTATTAACCTGCCTCTTGAGCCGTGATAATGAGAAAGCCGCAGCAGAAAGGACACGCCCACTGAGCTTCCAGCTTGATATAAATCTAGCAGAGCAATGAATGGGGAGATCTCTGGATCCATGTGAGGTACAGGGCTGGTTTTGACTTTGACCTCATGTTCTATATCTGTGATGGCTAACCTCCGGCACTCCAGCTGTGGTAAAACTACGACTCCCAAGATGTACACTTGCTTGGTACTCCATAGTATGCTGGATCCATGCAGCTGCTAGTGCACGTGTACTGCCGGAAGTCTGCTCCGGCCCCATTCACTATAATTGGGGCGGGCCGGATTTCCAGCCGCAACACGGCTAACATGCAGAGAGGCGACCGGAATAAAACTACAACATGTCCGCATGTTTGCCAAGCTACGGCCGGACCTCCGGCCCGCCCCCATTAAAGTGAGAGCGGACTTCTGGCGGTTCACGTGTACTAGCAGCAGCACGGATAAGGCAGCCTGTTCACCCGCCGGAGAAGGCTGCCGCTAATGTGAAAGTAGCCTTAGCCATCACTGTGCTGTATGATGTCTGATTTTTCATTTTTTACATAAATCATGGGATAACCCCTTTAAGGCATCTGTATGGCATCTTAAAGGGAACCTGTCATCAACTTTATGCTGCCCATACTAACAGCAGAATAAAGTAGAGACAGGTGAGTTGATTTCAGCGGTCTGTCATTTATAAGTTAAAAGTAAGTGGTTGCCGAGAACCAACATCACAATCATTGCAGACTGGGCCTGGAAAAGAGTCCCGGCCACCTGAGAAGAGTCCTGGTTATTCATGAATTCCTGCCCACCTGCTGATGACTGACAGGCTTCAACCTAGTTTTCTCCCTTTCTCTCTAGGAGAAAACTGTCAATCATCAGCAGATGGGTGGGGAGAGCAGGAGATGACTCTTCTCAGGTAGATTTGACTCTTTTCAAGGCCTGGGCTGCAATGATTATGATGCTGGTTCTCACCAACCACTTACTTTTAGCTCATGAGTTACACACCGCTGAAATCAGCATTTCTGTCACTAATTTATGCTGCCCTCAGTGAGGTCAACATAAAGTTGATGACAGGTTCCCTTTAATAAAGGAGCATGACATACCAGAAGACCCATGTATGTATGTATGTATGTATGTATACCAGAAGACCCATGTATGTATGTATGTATGCATACCAGAAGACCCATGTATGTATGTATGTATGCATACCAGAAGACCCATGTATGTATGTATGCATACCAGAAGACCCATGTATGTATGTATGCATACCAGAAGACCCATGTATGTATGGTATGCATACCAGAAGACCCATGTATGTATGGTATGGCATACCAAAGACCCATGTATGTATGTATGCATACCATGAAGACCCTGTATGTTATGCATACCAGAAGACCCATGTTATGTTATGTATGTATAGCCAGAAACCCATGTATGTATGTATGTATGTAGTATACCAGAAGACCCCATGTATGTTGTATGTATGGTATGTATACCAGATAGACCCATGTATGGTATGTAATACCAAAAGACCCACTGTATATTGTATATCCAGAAGGACCCATGTATGTATGTTATGTATGTATACCCAGAAGACCCATGTATGTATGTATGTATGTATACCAGTATGTATGACCCCATGTATGTATGTATGTATACCCAGAAGACCCAAGTATGTATGAGAAGACCCAGTATGTATGTATGTATGTATGTATGTATGTATGTATACCAGAAGACCCATGTATGTATGTATGTATGTATGTATGTATGTATGTAGGACCCCAGAAGACCCATGTATGTATGTATGT